>JBBPBX010035320.1:0-19642 GCA_038048925.1 Garcialebias charrua
CACCCTCGCCAGGAAGTTGTGGAGATCCTGAAAGGCCAGCACCATCTCCTGCCTGGTGAAGGTCGGAGGAATGACCTCCACCTCCTCCTCCTCCTCCACTTCCTCATCCGGGACGTGCCTGTCGAGCTGAATCAGGTCGTCTGGGGACAGGTCCTCTCCTGATGCACCCAGCAGGTGTTCGATATCGTCCTGGTCCATTTCGAGCTCCAGTGACCTGCCCATCCTCACAACATCCTCGATTACACGGTCCACCTCCTGGGAATCGTGTACCCCCTGAACAAGCTCTGGACAGAGCTTCTTCCAGACTCCGCTCAAGTTCTGTCCAGTAACACGATGCCAGGAGTGGCCAATGTTGTGCACAGCATCGAGGATGTTGTACTTACGCCAGAAGTCTTTCAGCGTGAGGGTCTGAGAGTTCTCCGTTGCCTCCAAAGCGGCACGGATGACTCGCTGCAGGTAGTACGCCTTAAACGTACTAATAACCCCCTGGTCCATTGGCTGGATCAAAGAGGTGGTATTGGGAGGCAGGTACACCACCTTCACATGCCTGTCCAACTCGGTGAGAGCAGGGGGGTGTCCTGGAGCGTTGTCCAAGACCAGCAGGACTTTAAAGGCAATCTTCTGGTCATTGCAAAAACGCTTCACTTCTGGAACAAAGTTGTTGGTGAACCAATTTTTAAAAACTTCCAGCGTCACCCAAGCCTTTTTATTAGACGCCCAATAAACAGGAAGTGTAGATTTATCAACATTTTTGAAGGGCCTGGGTTTATTAAATTGGTACACCAACAACGGCTTGAGTTTGCAATCACCCGAAGCATTGCCCCCCACCAGCAAGGTCAAACGCTCCTTGCCGACCTTGTGGCCGGGTGCGGTTCGTTCTTCCCTACTGATGTAGGTCCTGTCTGGCAAACGCTTCCAGAACAGCCCTGTCTCATCCACATTGAAGACTTGCTGCGCAGTGTACCCGCCATCCCTGATGATCTCAGCCAGTTCTGCTGGGAATGCCTCAGCTGCCTCGTGGTCAGCGCTTGCTGCCTCTCCTGTTTAAATGCACACAAAATGACATGGTTAAGCTGTTGTAACACACTGTAATAAAATGAAAAAAATATATATATATTCGTTAGTCGAGGACTACCTGTACTGTATGCATTACAGTATTAAAAAAGAAAAATGAGAAATTAAAGTGCTCACCCTGCACTCTGATGTTGTGGAAGTTGTTTCTCTTCCTAAACCGATCAAACCATCCTTTGGAGGCATTAAACTCCCCTGATGTGCTGCTCGAAGTCCCTCCTCCAGCGCTTTGGGAGGACGTCCCTTCACCCGGATCGCTCTGAGAGGACGTCCCTTCACCCGGATCGCTCTGAGAGGACGTCCCTTCACCCGGATCGCTCTGAGAGGACGTCCCTTCACCCAGATCGCTCTGGGAGGACGACCCTTGACCCGGATCACTCTGTGCAGCCCCCTGCCCCCCCGCACCCCCCTGCTCCCCTGCACCTACCCCAGTCAACCCTAGTTCCTGCAGCCTGTCATAAATCATCTTTGCCTTTTCACAAATCACAGACATCCCAACTGGTATTCTGCGCTGTGTGTTGTCCTCCAGCCAGAGGACAAGCAACCTTTCCATCTCGACTATTCTCCCCGTCCTTTGCTTGGTAATGATGGTGGACTTCATGGGGGCTGAAGCACGCACCTGCTGCAAAATGCGTTCTTTGTCCGCCATTATTGTCCCCACAGTTGACCTCGGCAACCCTAGCGCCTCTCCAATTTTAGAGGGAGTCATGCCCTGATCTGCCATTTTTATTATTTTTGCCTTCGTCTCCAGCGTTATGGTACGACGAGGTTTTTTCCCCTGTGCCGCGTCCGCGGACTTTGCAGGTCTCTTCGGAGCCATTCTTGTTCAAGCTAAGGTGCTAATTCCTAAGGAGCAAAAATTAAAATTAATGCTAACGTTCAAAAATGAATGCTGACGTTTGCTTTCGTCTAAAAATATTTTTTCATTTAGTACTGGACCGTACCTGCCCGTTCGATGACCCGTGGACAACTCCTGTCGTTCTCGTCACAATTAGCTA
This sequence comes from Garcialebias charrua, assembly GCA_038048925.1. Classification (NCBI taxonomy): domain Eukaryota; kingdom Metazoa; phylum Chordata; class Actinopteri; order Cyprinodontiformes; family Rivulidae; genus Garcialebias; species Garcialebias charrua. Next base: position 2,070 of record JBBPBX010035320.1, read on the forward strand.
ACGTGCTAACTCCTAAGGAGCAAAAATTAAAATTAATGCTAACGTTCAAAAATGAATGCTGACGTTTGCTTTCGTCTAAAAATATTTTTTCATTTAGTACTGGGCCGTACCTGCCCGTTCGATGACCCGTGGACAACTCGTGTCGTCGTCGCGTCGACTATTAGCTAAATGCTAACTCCTATGGAGCACAAATTAAAATTAATTCTAACGTGTGCTAACGTTGGCTTTAGTCTAAAACTGATATAAATTTACTGTAAATGTACTGTACCTGCTCGTAGGTTCTTCGTACGTTTTTTTTTCTCGTGTTCTTCGTTCGTGTTCTTCGTTCGTGTTCGCTGTTCGTAACTGTCTTCTACCATCAATCACCGTGGAAAACCACGAGGCACAAAATGGCCGCAGCCCTTTAAATAGTTACCGCTTTACCTGTACGGATCCCTCCGCCGCCAGCTGCACTGCGGCTGTGTGTACATCCGCCAGAAGCCCAGCCCCCCCCTCTCGCTGGCGGGACTTTTCCACAGCCATGCGCAGTGTCACGCCCATGCCCAACCAGCAACAGCCAAAGGCAATCCCCTCCCCCACCTCGCCGATTGCCGTTTTGTGACGCAGTTTCGCCGTAGCTCGATTATATACCTGTAATGGGGCTCGTTCGTAGGTCGTGTGCCGTAGGTCGATTATATATTTTTAACTTGGTTCGTTCGTAGGTCACATATTTTCTGCCGTACGTCGATGGTATTCTTCTACTTTAACTCGTTCGTAGGTCCCGTGGTTCGCAGGTCGACGGAGTCGTAGGTCGGGGGTTCCCTGTATTTGAGTGGGTTTTCTACGAGCCGAACTACAGCTCCAAAAGTCTTTGTTGTGATTAAAAGTGTTTTTTTTTTATGTTTGGGGTAATGTACGCTCGAGTGGACAACAGCAACTTTAAAAATGCCAGGTTTTCTTACCGGAGGCTGTTTTCGTCCACAGAAAGTCCCGTCGTCGTTGCATCATCACAATAGCAGAGTCTCTCCCGATTGTTTGCTGCGACATTGCGAGCAGCAGAAGCAAGAATATTCTTGCTTCCTGCTGCTCGGCTGCTCGGCTACGCGCGTGCGTGAAAAGGGACTGCCGGGTGCTACTGCGCTGCTTGAAATGCTGAAGATGCGCCGTATCACGCCCCGTTGCTCCAAGATGCGCGGCCACATAGACTTTCAATGTAAAGTGGCTGCTTCGGTTGCGCGAAAAGCATTTGGTGAGGATTCAGCATTAGAAACAATATTCGTTTCTATGCACCAAGCTTCAAAAACACACAATATACGAGCATAGAGAGGATGTGTTGACACAGCTTGTGCGCCTTGTATGGTATTTATCACGTCTCTGGGGAGGCCTGAGGCCATCAATTTGTCTCTTTAAGTAGCCAAGCTGTAGTTTGCCACAGTCCTGGGCATAAGCGGAGAGGCTGTTCTTGTTGGTGATACAGTGGGTCCCTGAAGAGGAGCAGATGCCCACGTTTCTGGAGCGAGCCCACCTCCAAGGGCCCTGGGTCCTATGACCCCTTGAGGGCCAACTATATTAGGGAGGGGACCTTCCTGTAAATGTGCTACCACACCACTTGCACCGGGAGCGCTTGGAGACAAGAGCAATACACTCTCCTTGTTGGACAAACGTAGGCCAGAATGTTTGTTTTTCCTCCTTTTAGGGAGAGTCACGGCACAGAGGGAGTGCAAGTTTCGTGTGCGAGCAGACCTCCTAATTCCAGTCTGTTCCATGGTCGGGTCTGGTTCACAGGCCTCCGGCCCCCCCATCACTCTGGAGCTTGATAAAACTCCAGGGAGCTGTGCTTCACCTGGTGAGGGCATGTCGTTTAAAGGCAAAGCTGATTCAGTGCAGCGAGCACTGTCACACGTTGCAAGTTCATTGCTTGAATATGGTCTGCTGTCCGTGCAAGATAAAAGGTCAGTTCCAACGTAAGGATGTAAAACTGCACGAAACACCCCTTTCTGCTGAGCACCCATAAGTCTGGCTGATGACACTAAGTCCAAACCCCCTCGAGCATGAGGAGGAGGAATCTGATCCAGCCCTGATACATTTCCTGCTGTGTAACATTTGTTTACAAACTCTGCAACGTCATCACCGTTTCTTTTGTCAGCGTGTGAGTCTGGTCCGGTCCTATGGGCCTCTGTTGTGACCCCCCCGTTACTCACTGCTGAAGTCCATTGAACAGGGCCTGGTAGCCAAAACGGCACATTGCCATGGTTACCAGATTCTGTCAGCATGCCCTCCGGGCGCACGGACGTGTTGCAGGTTTGTTGAATTTGTGTATTATCGGCCCTGTGGGTTTCAATGGGGTGGGGTTTCGATGGGGTGGGGTTTGGAACATGTGATCCCCCTCACCTGGCCCCGTGAGAGCTGACGGGCTTGCTTGCAGACGCTTCTGGGTCTGTCTGTTGTAGGCAGCCCTGAGGCCACCTACTGAGGTTTATTGTCTGAGCTATTACCCCGTGAGCCGCGAGGGAAGGGGGATGTCAGCTCCCACCCTTTATATTGGTTGAAAACAGAGGGGAGCCGTGTTGTTGATGTTGCTGTGTTCTTTTTTCTTTTTTTTTTTGAGTCAAGAAACAGATTGGAACTGTTTTTTGAGTTTTATTTGTGTTTTTGTGCAACGACATTTTTGACTTTATGTCACTCACAACAGAAAAACCATGTTTAGTGTACATATCAAAGTCACCAGCTTTTTGTACCTTTTTACAAATAAAGTCTGGACACGTAAAGTTCAGTCCCCATACCACATGGGCGGGCGAACCTGTAAAGCTAAGCAGAGGGCCCGTTTCATCAGGCACACTTCTGTCTTGTGTCCCGATTTGCCGAAGAGGTCCTATGTTGGACTGCCTGGCGGGGAACGAACCTGTTCCTACTCCAGGCATGACTGGCTTATGGCGGACCCGGCGGTGGTCTTTGCCGGTGCTCTCCCTCGTACGTCAGTCTCTTTTGCGGCGGGTTACATGTGGTCGAGCGGTGCCGAGGCTGCACGGGCCTGTTCCCAGCTGTCTCCCTGGGGTGGGGATGGGGGGGCAAAAGCTCTCTTGGGCATGCCTTCCCGGAGGGCCTCAGCCTGTTTGCGTCTCTGTTCCAGCCTGGTCTGAATCTAGTCCAGAGCCTTTCCAAACAGTCCCGTTGGCTCTATCGAGTGGTGCAAAAAATGAATCTGTTGTCCCTCCGGGAGGTCTGTTAGGGTCATCCATAGATGACGTACAAATACCACCTCCGCCATGCATCTGCCCTATGCAATAGCTGATGTTCCTTTCATGCGGAGCACAAAGTCTGTTGCCGTACGGGCTTCCTCCAGCACGTCGGTGGCAGCCTGCTTGTCTGTCGTAACCTGGAGCTCCTGTAATTTTTCAGCCAGGTACGCCTGCATCATTGCGGACGCGTTCATCACGCGTGCCACGAGGCCCTGAGCCCTGTGGCATTTCTCGAGCTGAGAAGCTGAAGCTCGACAGGCTTTGCTGGGCAGAGTCGGTTTTGTTCCAGATGACTTGGGGGCCAAATGAGAAGCCAACGTGTCCTCCATTTGTGGAACATTGGCTATTCCTGCTGCTTCTATTCTAGCCACGTCGAGGAACCGTGAGAGCGGGAGCAGCATAGGAGCCTTGGGCTCATGCTAGGTGCGAGTCAGCTCTGTGAGAAAATCCGGGAAGATGGGTATCCTGTGCCTCATTGTAGATTGCTGCTTTGCGTAAAAATAATTTCCTACCAACCTCGTGACTTGTTGACGGGGTGGAGGTTTGGGCCACAGGATCTGTAACGCGTCCGTTGCTCTGCGGCACAAGTCGAACAGAGCAGGGATTGAAGAGTCAGTCTCCAGGAACACAGGCGACAGGATACGAGAGAGGTCCCCCTCCTTCTCGTTGTACTCGTTGTCAGCTTCATCACCAGAAAATTCACCTGAGGCTGTTAGCGAGATCTCATCCGCGTTCATCTTGCCTCAAGTGTCAAAGTCGTCTGTCGAGTCCCCGATAGGAGCCGACACATCTGGGTTGTCACCCCATTTGACTCGAGTACTGTCCTCCAAAGCCATGCTCTCGAGCTCCGGTATGGGAGTGAGAGCCTCAGTGAGGTCTGGGTCTGTTGGCGCCACAACTGCACCCATGGCTTTGGCCACGAAGTCCGCCCGGTGCCTCCTCACCGCCTCCAGCATCTGGCTGCAGTGTGGGCATGAATCGGGCGTATCCAGCGCAATTTTCGCGTGCGGCATCCCCAGGCAGATAGGACAGGCCTCATGGGTGTCTGTCGTCGAGAGGAAAAAAACGCAGCCGCTGAGGCAGGCGCGCGAGCTTGGGCTCGCCGTCCTGCTAGCCTTTTTCTGAAATCTTGGCTTTTGCTTTCCTTTCTCTGGAGCCATATCCAAGAGAAGACAAGCAAGTCTTTCCAAAATCCTTTTTCGAGACGTCTCCTTTGTCGCGTCACTTTCGCTGGCTAGCCTGCTACGATTTAGCAGGGTAGCGATGTAACGCAGTTAGCGCCGTCAAGCGAAGCAGTCTGCGGAGAGAGGGAAGAGAATAACTTTGGGGTTTAGGAAAAATATGCCGGACTAGCTTTCGGCAGCCTAGTAGTACGCAGAAAAAATTCTATGTACGCTCAGCGTAGGGAGCGAGCTCACCTCTGGTCGAGCAATGAACAACAGAGAAGTCCCACGAAGAGAAGAGAAGTTCAGGTTTAAGCGAGGTGAAGGGCAATAAGAGAAAGTAGGATGGGCGTCCGTATCTTAAGTACCCAGAGGGCGGGGTCTCTGGCGTGACGCTGACGCACCGGCCGTAAAGGCGTGAATGTATTCCTTCAGGTAATCGCGCGGGGCGCAATTTCCCATAGCAATATGTTACACCGAGTGACTGACTGATAAGGGAACTGGCCTTTAGTTCTAATGTCAAAATTAAAAGTATTGCAATTCATACAGTTAATTAAATAAAAATGTTGGGGTGTCGTTATTGATAAGTAGCTGACATGGAAATCTCAGGTAAATTACTTAAGAATAAAAATAGCAAAATTAATTGCATTACTTCATAAAGTAAAAGAGTATGTGAATGGCAAAGCTTTGTATATATTGTATAACCATACCATACCATACCAGTTTATTTATAAAGCAGTTAAAAATACAGCAGCAGCTGTCCGAAGTGCTGTACAAGAATAAAAACAAGCACATAATAAAAACAATCAATCTCAATCATATAAATATCAGAACATCACAAGTAAAATAATACAACATTAAAACAGAGATGTGAACTCATTCTGGTTTAAAAGCCAATGAAAACATATGTGTTTTTAAACGAGTTTTAAAAACAGATATTGATGGGGCCTGCCTGACCTTCAGTGGCAGCTCGTTCCACAATTTAGGAGCCAGAGCTGAAAATGCTCTGTCTCCTCTGGTCTTATAAAAGGTTTTCGGGACTGCTAAAAGCATCTGGTCAGCGGATCTAAGAGCACGTGATGGCACATAAAGTTGAAGCAGTTCAGACAGATAAGAGGGACTAAAACCGTTCAAAGACTTAAAAACAAACAATAAAACTTTAAAATGGATTCGAAACTGGACAGGAAGCCAATGAAGGGACATTAAAACTGGAGTGATGTGCTCACGTCTGCCTGTACCAGTCAAAAATCGTGCAGCAGCATTTTGTACCAGCTGCAACCGAGAAAGCGAGGCCTTATTTACTCCAATCAGAAGAGAGTTACAATAATCCAGGCGTGAAGTAATAAAAGCGTGGATTACTGTCTCTAAGTGGCGTCTAGAAAGGAGGGGCTTGATTTTTGACAGGCGCCTCAGATGAAAGAACGAGGACTTAACCATGCTGTTGATGTGACAGTCCAGTTTCAGGCAGGGGTCAATTTTCACTCCTAGATTTGTCACAATCGACTTTTCATATGGGGCCAAAGAGGAAAAATCAAAAGTGGTGGGACTGTCAGGAGCACTAGATTTAAAGACCATAACCTCGGTCTTTTTATCATTAAAATGGAGGAAATTAAGCGCCATCCACCCTCTAATGTCACCAAGACAGTCCAGAAGAGACTGCGTGGAGCCATTTTGTTTTACAGGAAAATAGACTTGACAGTCATCCGCATACAAATGAAACTGCACACCATGCTTTCTGAAAATAGAACCGAGTGGCAGAAGGTAAAGTGAGAAGAGAAGAGGACCAAGGATAGATCCCTGGGGTACACCCCAGGGGAGGGCAGCAGATGCAGAGGTAAAATTATCAATCTTCACACTGAAACTTCGATTTGAAAGGTAGGACCTAAACCACTGCAGAGCTGAGCCAGTGATGCCCACCCATTGCTCCAATCTGGCGATAAGAATTTCATGGTCGACTGTGTCAAAAGCAGCTGTTAAATCTAAAAGCACAAGTAAAACACAGTTTCCAGAATCCAGCGATAAAAATATATCATTAAAAACCCTTAAAAGAGCAGATTCAGTGCTATGGTAGGTTTTAAAACCAGACTGGAAGACCTCCAAAATTTTAAATTCATCCAAAAAGTCCTTCAGCTGGGTGTAAACAACTTTTTCCAATATTTTTGAAATAAAAGGTAACTTTGAAATTGGCCTAAAGTTGGACAAAGAGGTAGGATCAAGGCCAGGTTTTTTCAATAATGGCTGAACCACAGCATGTCTAAAATTGCCTGGCACCACGCTAAACATTAAGCTGCTATTGATCAAATTTAGAACAAAAGAGCCAACTGTAGAAAATACCTCCTTAAGAAAACAAGGAGGTACAACATCAAGGGGGGAACCTGATGGTTTCATACTGGTGACAATTTTCTCTAGGTAGGAGAGAGAAATAGGCTCCAGATGATCAAAAAGTGCAGGACAGGGGACCAGGATGGAAGGGTCATGGGAAGGAAAAGAAATACAAGCCCTCGTGTTCGTAACCTTGTCCAAAAAAAATTGAAGGAACTTATCACAAAGTTCTTTAGATGCTTCAATAGGAACCGGTTCATGTGAATTTAGGACCGTGTTGATTGTATCATAAAGAACACGGGGATTGTGAGAGTTGGCAACAATAATGTCAGAGAAATATTTGGCTCTGGCTGTTTTTACAGCTTGTTGATAGCGACGCCAACTCTCTCTCACCATATCAAATGAGACTTGGAGACCATCCTTTCTCCATTTGCGTTCATTTTTCCTGCATACCTGCCTAATGGCACGGGTATGGTCACTCAACCACGGGTCAGATTTAGGCTTTGAACGCCTAGTTTTAATTGGGGCCACATCATTCAGAATAGTGTTGCATAAAGAATCAAAATGTAGTGAAAGCTCCTCAGTGCTGAGAGACACAGAGAGCTGTGAATTTAAACTATTAAAGGCAGTGGAAAAATGAGCAGCAGTGGATGAGTTAAAAACACGGCAGCTCCGAGCAGGAGCACAGGGTTTAACAGCTTTAGAAACAGGAATAAAATCAAATAAAACTGGCATATGGTCGGAAAACAATGCATCACCAATTTCCAAGTTTAAAATAGACAATCCATAAGATAAAACAAGGTCGAGGGTGTGTTTACGTTCATGCGTTGGGCCCTTCACTGATTGAGTGAGACCAAATGCATCCACTAAATCTAAAAAATCCTTCACCAGCGGCTTTCCAGGGCTGCACACCGGGATATTAAAGTCTCCTAAAAATAAAATTTGCTCATATTTGGACATGTAATCGCTCAAAAAATCAGAAAAGTCCCGTATGAAATCCTTATTGTACTTGGGAGCCCTGTAAATGACTGCGCACAAAAGTGGAGGAGTGCAGCCGAGCTCAAACATGCTCAGTTCAAACGAAGAAAAAGCAGTCGGGGGGGACAACTGCTTACAGTCAAAACAAGATTTATAAATGACAGCTAAACCTCCTCCACGGCCCGAGAGCCTTGGAGTATTAAAATATGAGCAGCCATGGGGTAAAAGTTCAGAGAAAACACTGGACTCACCCGAAGAAATCCAAGTTTCCGTCACGGAGAGAAAGTCCAAACCCTGAGATGAATAAAAATCCTTCAGAATAAAAGTTTTGTTTGCAACAGATCTCGCGTTTACCAGACCCATCCTGATAGGAACTGGTTCTGGCGATGCAGCAGAAGAATTAATCCGAGCAAAGTGTTGCAGATTTCCAAGGTCGGCACTTCGCCAGCGCAGATGTGGAGGAGTGAGACGTGGAGGAAAGAAATGTTGATCCGAGTCGACAACAGGTACCAGCCAGGAATCAACCGGGTCCAAGGAGCGCCGCGAAGCATGCAGACCAGGAAATGATCCAATCTGGGACAGGAATACTCCCGGCGAACTTGCCAAAACGGTCCTCAGCTTCACCAAGAGCCCACCGCGTTTACCTCGACGCCGGTGACGTCTTCTCCGGCGAGGGGGGTGTGGTACCCGGCACAGGTATGATGGAACTCCAGCCAACAGCGGGGGCAAAGAATTGTGCTTCTCATGACGATGTAAAATATTAGCAGCAGGCAGACGAAGCCCAAAAAGGGTTTGGCGACGTAATGATTGTTCCACATTTAATCTAATGTTTTGCTAGTTTTTGATACTTTGTATAAAAAAGAAAATTCTGTATTTCTCTCTTGTGTTTTTTCTATTGTCTATTGTTTAAGGAGATTCTACCATTGCTGTTCATCATTCTTTAGTTTGTAGCAGGTTGTTTTTGTAAATGAATCCACGAGGCTCAATGAGATTTACCTGACAAAATAAAGGTTGAATGAATGAATGAATCTATTGTATTGAAGTTTCGGAAAAGCATTTAACACATTAAAAATCCTATTTTTATTTTACAAAAAAGAGCTATAAGAATTATTAGTAGGAAGTGCTATGGTCATCCAACAAATATATTATTTCATCAGTTGAAATTATTAAAATTTTATGATTTGGTTGAATATAGTACTTTACAAGTCATGTATAAATAAATAAAAATAATTAAATACAAAAACAACTGGACTTTATTTGTAACAGAAGATGTTTCACTCTTCATCCAAGGAGCTTTCTCAATACATAGTTCCCATGTGACGTAACATCAGGGGTATTTCTGAGTAATCCTCCATGCGTAGAGGCGGAACAAAGCTACCAGAGCAGCAGTTACAGCGCAGTCTACTGGCAGTGCATTTTTAGCGTTTTTTTTTTTTTTTTCATTTTATTTTGTTATTTATAATCATTTGCAATGGTTACTTCATGTTGGGTTAGTGGGTGTTCCAATTAGGGAAACGTCAAGCATAAATTTTTCTTGATTCCGAAAATAAGGACAAATGAAGGACCAGACACAGAGGAGCTTACCACCGAGGGCAGCTCTTCCTCTGAGTCTGTGGTGAGCTCGTCCCCTGAGTCTGGCTAGGATCTGCTCTCGAAGACGTTGTGCTCCGATCACCTTTTGTCCGGTAAACAAAATATTCTATATAAATCATTTTGTGAAACAATGTCAGAACAATATTAAAGTACTATGTGTTGGCATTGTTTTTTCCCCCATGATTTAGCATCTACTACTGTGGTTAGCGTAGCATGTTGCTATGCTACATGCTAACCTCCACACGGTAACACTCACGACAACAAAGTGCTGGTTCTGGTCCGTGTTAAGCCTGGACTTTTTTTGTTGTCAGGAGGCTGTGTGTTATTTTAGTTAAACCTTTATTTAGCTGGTTAGATATGATTGAGACAGTTTACACATCTTTCTTCCAAGATAGACCGAGTCGACATTATAGCAGCTCTCAAAACATGACCCGTCATTAAACCAGAGATATTAAAGCACACTTAAAATAATGATGTGAATAAAAGAAGAGAAAAACACATATGAAGCTAAAATTGTACTAAAATGTGAGTAAATATCTGTTAAAGCATTTACTTAACAAATATGTCATTAAATAATATAAATACATGTGCGTGTTAAACATAAACAGTATAGCATACACTGTGTGTATGTGTATACTGTACAGTAAATACAGTATATACAGTACATACAGTATATACTGTACAGTACACATGATACATACATTGTATTTAATATACATAATATTTGAAGACTGCAACATTGTCAGACTAGAACTGTCAGTTTGTTTTTATTTTAGGTCCCTCTTTACTCTCATGTGAATAAAGCAGTGGGATGCTGCCTGTACATAAAATATTCCATAACACAAGTTCGTATTTTGGGCATTACTACATTTGTTCTATTTAATTATTTATTTTTTCAGGAAGGCCTGCACACAGACTCGTCTCCCATACTGAAGTTGGCAGACACACTTACTCTGAGAGGCAGCAGCAGAGGAACTGCAGGTAATGACACAAGCACCTGGCACAAAAATTAAAAAAAATTAAAGTAAATCTAAGATAAAATAACTGAAATCAATATAAAATTGAACATATATCTTTGTGAATGAGTAAAAATGTTAGGAGCAACTGTATTTATTTTGTTCTACAATGAGTAGCAAACTTGGAGTCTTATTTTAGACTTTGTGATGCAAACATGACAATGTTTACTAATCTTTTTTTAAGGTAGTACAGACGAGTGAAAGGTCAAGTTCCATCCAAAGAAAATATCCTAGACCTGGGTCCAGTCTCAGATCCTAGACCTGGGTCCAGTCTTGGATTTCTAAGGGGTTGGCTGCTCCAATCAGGCGGTCGGTCTCACATGACGAGGAATCTGTTCCAGTTTGTTTAAAATCAGAAACTGTGCTGGTCTCCATCATTCCTTGTTGAAGAGTGTTTTTGATCTGGTATTTATATCATTTTCATTAAAATGCATAAAATCACCCACAGTTCTCATATTGTATTCAGTTTCAACTGTTTTGAATTTATAATTATAGCTTTTACGCTAAACTTTATCAGTCTCCTTCTGCGGGACGAACCATACATGCATGTTTTTATGTTTTGTACATGTCAATAAAACACTAAACTGGTAAGTTGCCAAAGAACAATCACTATATCTAGGTTTTATTTATGTGCAGTAGTGTGTCTAGTAGAGGTGACATCACAATGAAACTACTCATTAGTGGACATTAAACAATGTATCTTAATTATTCAAATAAAGAAGGTGAAACTTGGAGCAACTGTTTTATTCAAACTAAAGGTAAGCACACGTACATTTAGGAATGCATGTTTCACAGCAACATCAAATGTACTTGAAAAGCGGATTTATTTATATAAATATATTTTCACTCATTTGTTACTGTGGTGCATGACTTCACACAACTTCTGGACCAAGTGGAGTTTCATCCAACTCTGGACCATGTGGAGCTTCATCCATCTCCTGGAACTCACCTTACACAGAAATACAACACAAAGGAGGAAAATAATTAAAATGATTTCAGGGTTTAAAGCAACATTTAACCAATAGATTAAAAGGCAGATTGTAGTGGAAATAAATATCAGTGACATTTACTGTAAAACGTTAAATATGATTGAGCAATAATTACAAATGATGTGTTTGTTAACACTAGTTTAAGTATGAAAGGCAGTCATAGGCTAAATAAATAATGTAGTAATGTGATAAATATCGGCAATCTTTACTGTAGTACAAGTTACATCAGATAAGCAGAAGTAGCTTGTACTACATCGTTGATATTTACAACAATCTTTAACGTAACAAAGATTAGCTTAGTTGATGTAGCTTTTACTAAAGTAAACATCGCTGATATTTACTGTGGCACAAGTTACATTTGTGATGAGTTCCACTACCTGCAGCACTACCTCCTGATTGGCCGCTGATTTCCACCAGCTGGCGGCCATCCTTCTGATGATGAGGACCTTCCACTATTTAAGGCTGCAGTCTAGTGTGACTCATCGCTGAAGCATTGATTCCTGTTTACGGTATTTATGCTTTCAGCCAGTGTTGTGTTTCAGTACGAGAGAAACTTACCTCCTTTCTTGTGCCTACAGTCATCCTGTCTCCTCGACTCCTGTTTGGTTCCGAGTTCCCGTGGTCCAGGTTCCAGTCCTCCGTGCCTTGCCTTCCAGCCACACGCCCATCAAACCTGTACCGACTATTCCCCTGGATTCTGTCTCTGGTGATCTCTGGTGGATCTCACCCACACTCAGCACCTCATCTGTAAGGAGACACAAATAATCACAATACGAACGCTGCAAGTGGACTCCACTGATCCAACTCTCTCTTCCCCAGGATCTCCAAGAGATGAACCACTGTAAATAATTGCACTGTAAATAATAAAACATCACTGTTCCTGCTAACTGTATCTTGTCCTTTCTGGTCTCGTACTACTCTAGGTTCCCCGAGTCGTGACAACATTAGCTAAGCTAATCTTTGTTACGTTAAAAATCACTGATATTTACTGTAGCACAAGTTACGTTAGCTTAGCATGTAGTAAACAGCGATGTTTACTGTAGCAAAAAATAGCTTAGCTGCTGTAGCTATGAGGGACATTTCTATTGTATATTATTGTAATCACTTACTTTGCCAGTCACCAGAACTGTTATGAAGATTTGGACATCCTTCACAAATCTGTTACTGGTTATAACTATCCATGGATGTAAAGCTGTGAAGCTTGTCGAAGTAAGCTCTCCTCGTAGTCATTAAATAATTAACGATATCAGAGTAACTTCTTGGTGACAACTTGTCCGCTTCGTCTGACATGATTTCTTTCTCCAACTCATAGGTGTCAACACCGACCACTGCTATTTTTTTTCAGATATCTAGCTCTTCCACCTTGGTCAAGAGTATCAATACACTTAGCTCTGGTAGTTATCCGCCATCTTCTGCCTCTACGAGTGTCGGAAAACCCGGTATTGCGCAATACTGGTCACGTGTGTGGGAACTATGTATTCAAAGTGCAGTGAGTGTGGGGTCAGGTTATAAAGGCTGAGTGAGATAAGATACACACATACATATGTAGATTGACAAATCACACCTCACACCTTAAACAGTAGGTGTTTCTTAAGGTCTTTGTAAATCTAATTCACAGATGAGGTTCCTTTGTTCCCATCAGGTGTGAAAACTGGGAATCAGTCCTAAAGCTGCATTATACATTTTTGAAAGTTGAAATCTGAAGCCCCCTCCTCTGTTAAAATATATATTTTTTAATATTTTAACATAAACAGCTTCCTTCACCCCCCTCTCAAACCACCTGTGCTCTCGGTCCAAAATGTGCACATTCTGGTCCTCAAATGAGTGTCCCTTGTTCGTGAGGTGGAGGTGAGCAGCTGAGTTTTATAATAATAATAATAATAATAATAATAATAATAATAACTCTTATTTATAACACACTTTACATTAAACAAATCTCAAAGTGCTACAATGAACATTAAATAAAAGCAAGATTAAAATCAACCATAAATGCAACTAAGTGGAGGAACAACCAAGAGGACAGTGCCTCACAGATGATTGCATTAAAAAAATCACAAAATGCAGATAAAATACTCAAATAAAAATAAAAACTGGGTGCAATAAAAACAACAACAAAAACAAAAAACAAAAGTACAATAAATTAATTAAAAAACTGGATAAAAAGAAAGGTTTTAAGACCTTTTTGTCATGGTCTGTGGGGCCCTCAGATATGAGGGCAGAGCGTTCCACAGCCGAGGGGCAGCGCAGGAGAAAGCCCGGTCTCCCATTGTGCGAGACCGAGACCTGGGAGTGAAAAGAAGATGAGTGTTGGAAGAGCGGAGAGTGCGGGAAGGACAGTGAGGAGTGAGAAGTTCTTTTAAATAAGATGGTGCATCGTACAAACACTGGAAGGTGAGCAGATAAATTTTCTACAGAGGAGGTGGCTCTCCTGTGCTGAGACATGCGTCTGTGAAGAGGATGTTTAGTTTCTCCACTGTAGAGGTCTGGACAGTCCTCGCTGCACTGGACCGCATACACTACACCACTCTGTTTGTGTATGGGTGTTTTGTCCTTAGCGTAGACAAGCCTCTGTCTGAGAGTCCTGCTGGGTTTGAAATGTATTGGGATGTTGTGTTTGTTGAAAGTCCTTCTGAAATTATCTGATAATCCAGCAACATTAGGGACATTTTTTTTGTCTGTTCTCCTTTATCTGTTTATTAGTGTGTTTTGTAGATTTCCTCGCTGACTTGACAAAAGCCCAGTCAGGATATCCACATGTTTGGAAAGCTTTTTTGACGTGTTTCTGTTCCTTTCCTTCCCTTCTGTCTTTGTGGGGACTCTTTCGGCCCAATGCTGCAAAGTTCTGATGACAGAGAGTTTGTGCACTATTGGATGGTGAGAGTCAAACAGATACTGGTCTGTGTGGGTTAATTTTCTGTAAACTTCAATGTTGAGGCTGTCCTTTCTTTCCATGTGAACCAAACAGTCCAAAAAAGGCAGCTTGTTGTCGATTGCATCCTCTCTGGTGAACTTGATGTTGTTATTGATCGAGTTAATTTATCTGGTGAACGCTTCCATTTCCTTGGCTTGGATTTTGACCCGGGTATCATCCACATATCGGAACCAATGGCTTGCCATTGTTCCCTCATAGGAGTTTAGGGCTCTCTGTTCCACTTCATCCATACAGAGATTGGCAACAATGGGTGGCACTGGAGATCTCATGTCACAGCCGTGTCTCTGTCTGTAAAATCTGTCATTGAACTTGAAATAAGTGGTGGAGAGGCAGAGATCCAACAGGGTGCAGATCTGGTCTGGGGTGAAGATGGTCTTGTTGATTAAGTCCTTGTCTTGTATAAATCGTTTTTTGACGGTTTCTACTGCTTCAGAAATGGGTATGCAAGTGAAAAGAGGTTATATCATACAATACAAGGGTTTCTCCCGGGTTTAGCTTCAAATGTTGAACTTTGTTGGCAAAATTAGTGGAGTTCTTTATGTGATGTGTGTTTCCAACAAGAGGAGCTAAAATACCAGCCAGATGTTTAGCAACATTGTATTTTCTTTGTGTGTATTTGGAAGTCCATAAAGACAGGGAGTGTCTTCCCCCGGGTACAATCTATAATACAAAGATTGATTGATTGTTTTCTCCTTTTTAAGTTTTTGCAGGTTATCTGTGACTTTCTTTTTTGTAGCTGCTAGTTGGGTCCCTCTTCAGGGAATCGTACGTGTTCCTGTCGCTCAGTAGTACAAGTCATTCATAAAGTTAATTTAAAAAAATTACCTCCAAATATTCAATTAAAATGTGTAAAAAATAAAATAAAAAGAGTGTCATTATAATCTTAAGGGAATGGAAATGTTTGTAAAACGGCCATTTAGAACTAGACTGAAGGAGCTGTGTTGTAATTCAGGGAAAATGATTGTGGAATTGCCTTGATATCGCCATAACAATTCTAAAACAATTTATATGTTTAAAAGGATGATTAAGGCCCTGTTTACACGGCACATATTTTGAGTGAAACCGCCCCTTTCTCTCTGCGTCTTTGCTTATCGTTGACACGACACCACTGGCCCCCCTCTATGACTCCGATGGTTTTTGAACTCACCCTTCAGAGTGGATCTTTTTCGCTGACCCCCCGTTTATAACATAAACATCTCCTGCTGATCTTTTGTGTCAACCACATGCGCGCAGCACGCAGGCGCGGACAGTCAGGGCAGGCGAACGTTTCACGTGTCACTCTGCAAAATATGTGCTATATAATTACAGTTTAACAATAATAAACAATATTTATGTTAGCGTGGGAGATATATAGTAATCTGAGCTATCTGGACTCGTTACGTTTTTAAACAATGCGTAACGTGCTGTGAAAATGAAGACACCAGGTTTATTTTTTATTTATTTATTCAACACCACAAACTGTACGTCACTCAAACACTGAGAATTTAACTGAACACTATTAAAACACGTTAACCGAACTGTAAATACGTTAATAAACTGGACTCTTGCTGTGTTTTCATCTGGACCCCATCAGAACCGGTCCGCCTGTTGGAACGACAGCTTCTCCACCTGGCAGAAGAAAAAAAAAACTCTGTTGTTGTGTGATCAAAGTAAACACAAGCAAACATTATATTAAGAACATTGATTTACCTGCTGTAAGTCATGTTTTTCACGGAGTAAAGTCCGACATCATCCTCATCGTCACTCGGTTCTGGTCCACAGTCCACTCAGCGTCTGGTGTGGAGCTTGTTAGATGAAGAGAGTCCCACTTGGTGTCAAATCTGTCGACTCTTATCCAAAATCCAGCTTTAACTTGTTGTTAAGTTGTTGTTAGCTCAAGTTTTAGCCCAGAAGAACGCAGCAGTCTGTCAGCAGAGTGAGGCAGCACGCATGCGCAGTGGGTGAAGGTTCAGTAGCATTCATGCGCAGTGGGTAAAGGTTCAAAAATTCACAGCGCCAACTAATGACTTGGCATGGTAACTACAGTGGATTCATGAAAGGTGGAGGGGGTCATGAGGGAAGGGGGAGATTCGAGCAGATCCATGTCAACGCAAAACTTTTCATCTAATTAACATACCCAAAACCTCAGTTTCCCCCCACAGTGTCCATGTAAACAGGGCCTAAGTTAAAGTTATTGGAAAGGTATAGTGCCAGGGGAAGGATATCTGATGATTTTTGTTTTCAATTTTGAGATTGTTCAAGTGAAGGTTGTTGTTTGTTTGTAGTTATTTTATTTTTATTTTATTTTATTTTTAATAGAAGCATATATAAGAATTGTTGTTCTTCTTTCTGCACCGTTTTCGTTCAATGTTTTTTTTTTACTTTTTGATGAATTTGTTTTGTTTATTTTTAATGAATGAATAAATGAAAAAATAAATGAAATAATAATAATAATAATACAAATAATGATAAACAATTAATATTAATAATATTGTTAAAATATTGGTGTCATTTTTGATCAGGACATGTCTTTTATCCCCCACATTAAAAATGTTACTAGAACTGCCTTCTTCCACCTGTATAATATCTCTAAAATTAGAAACATCTTGTCTAAAATGATGAATAAAAACAGGTTCATGCATTTGTCACATCTAGACTGGATTATTGCAATGGTTTGTTATCTGGGTGTCCAAATACTTCTTTAAAAAATCTTGAGTTAATCCAAGGTCCTGCTGTCAGAGTCTTAACTAGAGTTAGTAGGAGAGATCATATCTCACCAGTTTTAGTTTCACTCCATTTGTTTCCTGTCAAATCCAGAATTTAATTAAAAATCTTGCAAATGTACTTCCAACATACAAGGCTCTCAACAACCTAGCTCCATCTTATATTTGAGATCTTAATGTTCCATATTTTCCAAACAGAGCACTTTGCTGTCAGACTGCAGACTTACTGATGGTTCCTGGAGTTTCCAAAGTAAAATTGGAAGAAGATCTTTCAGTTATCAGGCTCCTCTATTGTGGAACCAACTTCCAGTTTCTGTCCATGAGGCTCCCTAATGAGGGAGTTTTTCCTTTCCACTGTTGCCTTTATGCTTTTTCAAGACAAGAGTACAGTATGTGATGAAGTTAGACTCAAAGCAGTCTGCTCCTTCAATAAATAATTTTATTAACTTACTTTTTATGTATTTGAATGTTTCTGTTCAGTACCCTGAGATAACTTCTGTTGTGACTTGTCGCTATATAAATAAACTAAATTTAGTTGAATTAAAGCACCATAAATAGATATATCAATATATAAATGAATGAACGAGTGAATGAGCAAACAAACAAACAATAAACAAACAAACAACTAAATAAATTTTTTAAAAGCCAAGAACATTTTGG
>JBBPBX010035320.1:19714-32132 GCA_038048925.1 Garcialebias charrua
TATATATATATATATATATATATATATGCTGTCTGCGCTGTTTCTCCACGTTTTAGCATGTTAGCTTCTCTGTTAGCTCAGTGTTCCCCGACATCTTAGGCTGCCAAGCGGACATCGAGGCGAGCTTCCGGTCGCAGATGGCCTCTCCGCCACCCATCGGCTTGGTGTCAGTGGTGGGGGTCCACGTTAGCATCTTAGCTCAACCATTAGCTGCGCGTTAGCCCATCCCATGAGCTGGTGGTGTCGATCGGCGTCGTGGGATGCAGCGGAGCTATCGGTGGCTGCTGCTCCGGGCCTGAGATGTCCACAGAGTTCCCCGAGCATTTTCCAGCTCATTTATATGTATAAGGCAACCTCTTATCAGACACACAGTCCTCCAAAGCAGGCTGTAGAGGCAGGAACTAAGTGAAGGTAACCGCAAAATGGCGGAGGCGGCATTTCCGGAAACCACCGGAAACTGCATAAATAGGCTTAAAAATATAATTATAATTATACTTTATTTATAAAACCATTTAAAACAACCAGTTGCAACAAGGTGCTGTACACATGAAATAAAGAACATTTAAACACATTTTTTTAATGGTTCATATTTTTATTAATATGATGCGTTCGTAAGTCCGAGTTGCCATAAGTCGAGGACTCCCTATATATACACATATACACACATATATATATATATATATATATTTTTTTTTTTTTTCCTTGTACCTTGTCTGAATAATATATTTCTTTCACATATTTTTTTATTAGCAGTTTGAAAAAAAAAAACTGAATGGAATATCTACCATAACTTTGACTTCATTATGGTTATGCTTTGGTTCTGATTAAATGTTGTAAAATCCATAACAGAGATTCCAGAGTCCAGCTATTTGCTAGGCTGAGCAAGATCAAGCCCAAAGTGGATTACTTCACCTTAAAACAGATCTATTCCAAAACAATTCACTTTCTTCTGAATATTAATGCTTTAAAATCTTTAAATTGCTAGTTTTGCATTACATTGTTATTTCTATAGCTTTCTGCAATGTTTTTTTTAACAACATATAGCTCCAGTACTTCCAGTTCAGCTTCAAGCAACGATATCAAAACATATTTGCAAGAATAGTTTTGAAATGGGAAACTGACCGAGGGATACAGATTTATAAAATAGCATTTGGATGATGAATATGAGTACTATGAGTGTTTTTTAAAAAAATTTTTTTAGATGTAATTGTTTTATGAAAGGCAACATGGTGGCACAACTGGTAGAGCTGCTGCCTCTCAGCAAGTAGGTCCCCTGTTCAAATCCCGGTCCGGGGGCCTTTCTGGGTGGAGTTTGCATGTTCTCTCCGTGCATGCATGGGTTTTCTCCAGGTACAGTACTCCGGTTTCCTCCCACAGACCAAAACATTTATGTTAGGCTGATTGGTAACTCTAAATTTTTTCTAGGTGTGAGTCAGAGCGTGAATGGTTGTTTGTCTCTATGTGGCCCTGTGATGGACTTGTGACCTGTCCAGGGTGTACCCCACCCCTAGCACAGTGATTGCTGGACATGGGCACCGGCGACCCCCATGACCCAAAATGGAAGAAGCGGGTAAAAGATAATGGATGGATGGATGTTTTGTGAAAATAACTATCCACTTTCGTCTTGGCACCACTTGAACTAGTGTGTTTGTTAAGTCAGAAATTAATAATATGTCTTCAAACTGAGGTCAATTGAAAGGTTATAATGCCATAATAAGATAAAAAAAAAGTTCATAATATTTAAAGATCATGATTTAAAAGATTTTGAAGACAAAATACTACAGGAGCTAAATGATAACCATTCTCATAATCCCACCACCTAAATACACTTTTTTATTATTAGTGGGAGGCAATTGTCCTCCTTGAAAGTATCAGACTCCCATGTTGCTTTAAGTTATATTCAAAATCAAGCAGATACCCTCAGACTTGTTATCAAACTGGCCAGCAGGACCAAATATATTTCCTCCTCAGGAAATGAAATCACTCTTTCCCTCTTGTAAGCTAGATAATATATACCCACCCATAGTCACCAGTCAACACTATGGCTCACTTAGTGTATAGCTTTGTGATATAAGGATTTCAGTGTAGTTAATAATTGTATTTTTGCTTCCCTCACAATACTCATCAAACACTGTCAGATCTGACACCGGATATATAACGCTTATGAACACACACACACAAAATGGCACATCACATTTAATTGAATCTTGCAGATATGAAGCATCCCTCTTAAGATAATTAGATTCCGAAACGTACAATATCCCATTACAATGAGGGTGTTAAGACTAACCCTTTAGGAGCTCAGAATATCAAATGGAGAGCAAGGGAAGCATACTTATTTGCCTTAGGTCCTCAACTTTGTCTGTTGAATGCAGTGCAGCTATTCAGCATTTTTAAGGACTCTTTTTGTTCTAAGGACCCTTAATTAATTCAACTCATAGCCCTTATGTGCAACCTAAATATCCTGTACTCCCTAATTATTTTGTTGTTACTATATATATAGGGAGTGGTGGCGCAGAGGTTAAGAAGGTGTGCTTGTGATCGGAAGATGGCCGGTTCAAGCCCCGGTACCGACAACATCAAAAATGTGGGTGGGATAAGTGAAGCAGTCACACCTGTCTCCACCCTCATCTGCCCCACTCTGGGCCCTTGAGCAAGGCCCTTAACCCACACCATCTGCTCCCCCGGGGACCCTAGATATCAGCTCTCTGCTCCACACAGAGGGCTAGCTCGGTGGTCTGTGGTTGTGTCAGGAAGGGCATCCGGCATAAAAACAACTGCCAAATCTTCGTGCGACCAGTTCGCTGTGGCGAAAAATGCAGGGAAAAAAGCTGAAAGAAAAAAAAAAGTATATATACATAGTGTGTGTGTGTGTGTGTGTGTGCTTATTTTGAACAATGCAACTTGCTAAAATAATTAGGGACTAAATAAAATGGGCTCACAAGAATTACTTTTTTGTATCCTTTAGCAAAATGACTTATTAAATACAACATGTTTGTGGTACCATTTCTACTTGGTTTTTAGTTGAAAGCAAAAAAGAAACTAAATCAAGTACTAAAAGCTTTAGACAAAAGGAACTGCTTCCCAATGACTCATAGTCATGGCTGTGCTCTTGAACATCTTTTCAGATTGGTTTGATGACATTTTAATTTGAGATAACAAACCGAACTTGTTAGAAGATTGTGAAATTACTATTGAATCTGAATAAGTAAATTAATTAAGGTAAAGAGGTCAGTATTAATATTGACCTCCTCATAATCCTTTACACCTATTTATAAATCAGAATTTTTTTCTAGAGTAAATAATATCTGTTTGGCATATACAAAACACAAAGCACTGCATAAACAAAAGTAACAGGATTATCAACTGATGCATGCTCAATAATCCAGGTAGAAAAATCCAAAAAAGCTAAGTCTGGTCCTCTGGACATTCAAAAAACGAAACAAAACAAAGCAAAAAAATTGTAGAAACGTTTCATCTTTCGTCCGAAAGACTTCCTCAGTCTGAGGAGCTGTATTCAGCTCAGTCTTATAAATAGCACCCTCTCACAGTGGATCAACCAGTTGGCTGATGACAGCCTGAAACCAGCTGCTCACATGATCAAGGAGGACCATCAGCCTAACGATGGATCGTTAGCACCCTGATGGTTGTTTGCTATTCACAGAGGGCTGAGTGATACTAGCAATAACAGCATTGTAAGAGGGGGACAGTTGAACCCGGAGGCCTCCACCCCTGTTTAATGATGGACGGTTTCTTTTCACAAAGATGGCCTCCTTTACTCCTCTCTCAAACCATTGTTCCTCTCTATCAAGGATGTGAACATCTTCATCCCTGAAAGAGTGACCGCTGGCCTGGAGATGAGTGTAGACCGCAGAGTCCTGACCTGATGATGTTGATCTTCTGTGCTGGGCCATCCTTTTGGCCAGTGGCTGTTTAGTTTCCCCGATATAAGACTGATCACAGCCCTCCTGACACTGAACAGCATACACAATATTACTCTGTTTGTGCCGGGGGACTGGATCTTTGGGATGAACCAGTCTTTGCCGTAATGTATTTTGGGGTTTAAAAGCCACTGGGACGTTGTGTTTAGAAAATAAACGTCTCAATGTCTCTGAAACTCCCGCAACATACGGAATGACCACTGGTCTGGGTCTGGGTTCCTTCTTTTCACCTGATGGCTGGCTGGAGTCCTGTTTGGGTTTCTTCTCTGCTTTCAGGAAGGCCCAGTTAGGATATCCACATTTCTCTAGAGCCTGTTTTGTGTGTGATTTCTCCTTCTGTCTGGCTCCTGAGTTAGTGGGGATGCTGTCTGCTCTGTGATACAGAGTCCTGATGACTCCTAACTTGTGCTCCAGCGGGTGATGGGAGTCAAACTGCAAATACTGGTCTGTGTGAGTGGGTTTGCGGTACACCTCAGTTTGCAAATTTCCTCTATCAGAAACTGATACCTCACAGTCCAAGAAAGCCAACCTGCCATTTTTTACATCTTCTCGTGTGAACTTGATATATTTATCCACAGAGTTGATGTGATCAGTGAAATGTTGGACTTCCTGAGATTTAATTTTAACCCAGGTGTCGTCAACATACCTGAACCAATGACTTGGTGGTCTCCCTGAAAAGGACGTCAAGGCTCTCTTTTCTACCTCCTCCATGTACAGGTTGGCAACAATAGGAGAAACTGGAGACCCCATAGCACACCCATGTTTCTGCCTATAATATTGCTCCCCATATGTGAAGTAGGTTGACTGCAGGCACAGTTTCAAGAGTTGACACAGTTGCTCTGTGGAAAGTGTGGTCCTGTTGCTCAGAGTGGTGTCTGATTTTAACCTTAAACAGACCACCTCTACTGC
Organism: Garcialebias charrua; assembly: GCA_038048925.1. Taxonomy (NCBI): domain Eukaryota; kingdom Metazoa; phylum Chordata; class Actinopteri; order Cyprinodontiformes; family Rivulidae; genus Garcialebias; species Garcialebias charrua. Next base: position 24,565 of record JBBPBX010035320.1, read on the forward strand.
TTCATCAACAGGAATGCACGTAAAGAGTGATGTGACATCAAAAGAGACCATTGTTTCATCAGTCTCCATGATGACATCCCTCACCTTATCCACAAAGTCCATGGTGTTCTGTATGTGGTGTTCTGAGCTGCCAACTAAAGGGATGAGTACAGATGCCAGATATTTGGAAACATTGTAAGTGACCGAGTTAATCATGCTAACAATTGGTCTTAAAGGTACACCTTGTTTGTGGATTTTGGGTAAACCATACAGACTTGGCGTGGCCTCCCCTGGGTACAGTCTGTGGTACAGAATACTGTCAATAGCCTTGTCCTGCTTCAAAATCTTCAGGTAATCTATTACCTTATTCTTGTAACCACTTTCTGGATCTCTTTTCAGCGGTTCGTAAGTGGTTAAGTCACTAAGGAGTGACATAATAATAATAATAATAATATAATAATAATGAATTCAATTTATAACGCACTTTTCATTAATGAAAATCTCAAACTGCTTCTCATGATAGTCTTTCTGGTTCAAAATCACTGTGCACCTTACTTTTTCTGCTGGGAGAATTATGATGTTTTTGTCCTTACTAAAAGTGGTGAGTGCATCGCTCTCTTCTCTACTGATGTTGGAAGGTGGTGGTTTAGCATTACTGAGACAGGCTGAAACTTTGACTCTGAGTTGTTCTGCTTCAAACTCTTTTATTTTGTTGTTACGGATGGCTGACTCCGTGGCTGAGAATTCCGCTGGTGGAGATGATCACAGCCACGGAGTCACATTTTGTGCTCTTTTAGAGTTTAGAAACATTGTTTAGAATAGTGCAAGAGTAAGGGAAGAGTTTAAAGCACCTATATATATTTATATACACTAAATGGCACCTTTTTATTTTATCAAGACACACAAAGTGCTTTACACTACAATCTGTGCCCTCATTTACCCGTTCACACAGCACTTTAGCTCTCTATATTGCTAATTGAACAAATCATTCTAAAGAGACTAATCAGTGCTTTAGATCACATTCATCACCAATGGGACACACATCGGAGGCACCCAGACAGCAAAAGTTATGTGGGCCGGATCTGGGCCAAATGTATGAAAACATTTGGCCCGCATTTGTAAAATGGATCCGGCCCGGTGTCTTTTTGTCCAACGGGCCAAAACTGGCCCGGATGTGGATTGCGGATCTGGATTGGATCTGGGCCGGAGGTGGGCCAGAAGTGCTACAAAACTACTGCATTCGGCCCAAATGCGGCCCAGATACAGAATCCTTGTTTAGTTTTTAGGCAAATTTGGGCCAGATGCGGCCCAGATGCGGCATCCTCATTTCATTTTTAGGCGGATTTGGCCCAGGTCCGGCCCAGTAGAGTAAGTCGAATCTCAAAACGCGGCCCAGATCTGGTTCAAACCCGCAATACAGATATGTACAACAGGTCTAAATAGAGCGCACACAAAATATCCACACAAGTTGTTTCTTAAAAACTGTTTATTCATGAGCAAAACGAATTAAAAAATGTTAAAAAGTTAAAATTGATAACATGATGACATAAGAACCTTAATAATAAAAGAAACTACAATTACCAGAGGTATGCATCATAAATACCATGATCTGCTTCTGTATGACAGTTTCAGTGTCCTTCAGTCATTTTAAGAGTCAGTCACAGCAGAGGAAAGCGACGTCCTCACTCATCTCAAAGTCAACTTTATTGTCAGAACTGCAATATGTACAGGACATACACAGGATTGAAATTGCGTTTCTCTCAGTCCCTCGGTGCAACAGTAACCATTTAAACACTAAAACACTGAAACATTTAATAAACATAAGCATAAAATAGTAAAAATGTAACACTGTCCTGAGTTTTTGCATAGTAGTATAAAAGTATGAAAATTTACACCAACACTAAAACTAAAACACTAAACATTAATGAACATAAGCATAAAATGAAATAATAAAAGTGTAATACTGTCCAGAGTTTTTGCATAGTAGTATAAAAAAGTATAAAAAGTATATCTGTAAAATAAACTGAAGGTTCTAGCATATGAGTTAATGTACACAGTATATGTATGAGGTACAGTGCTGGGCAGCGCTAACCCAAAAATTAGTTCCACTATTTCTAAAGCACTAATTAATTTATTTAGGTCCACAATTTCAAAAGCACTAATGTCTTATAAAAATTAGGGGAAGCTAATTCTAAACCGCTAATTCTAAAATGAAACACCATCAGACAAGAAGCAAGTTTTAAGTTGTTTGTATTGTACTATAGACTTAGGAAGGTATTTATAATAATATTATTTGTAATAATAATCATTTTCTTTGAGTATAACCAATGGACAGGAAGGTATTTATAATAATATTGTTTGTAATAATAATCATTTTCTTTGAGTATAACCAATAGACAGGAAGGTATTTATAATAATATTGTTTGTAATAATAATCATTTTCTTTGAGTATAACCAATAGACAGGAAGGTATTTATAATAATATTGTTTGTAATAATAATCATTTTCTTTGAGTATAACCAATAGACAGGAAGATGCTGGTGAAGATTCTTAGTCGTCCAGGACATGATGAAATCAAAAAAGGCGTTCAATACAGGATCAACTGGACTTTATTTGTTGCAGAAAACGTTTCGACTTCTGTCCAGAAGTCTTTTTCAATTCAAGTCAGTGACTTTATAGCACAAGGTTTTTCTGAGCTTAACCGGTTCAAATGGTCAAATCTGTTGGATTTAAAAAAAGTATTTCGCATTTGCCCTCTTCAAAATGGCGGCCGCAAACGGCGAAATACTTTTTTTTAAACAGCAGATTTGACCATTTGGACCGGTTAAGCTCAGAAAAACCTTTTGCTTTAAAGTCACTGACTTTATAGCACAAGGTTTTTCTGAGCTTAACCGGTTCAAATGGTCAAATCTGTTGGATTTAAAAAAATATTTCGCATTTGCCCTCTTCAAAATGGCGGCCGCAAATGGCGAAATATTTTTTTTTTAAACCAGCAGATTTGACCATTTGAACCAGTTAAGCTCAGAAAAACCTTGTGCTATAAAGTCAGCTAAGAAGTATATTTTTCTCAGCAAAGAAATAATTGTTTTTCCCGTGTTTTCATGGAAAGTCCTTATCTTCTGTGGGCGTCGCGGCCGCCATTTTGAAGAGGGCAAATGCGAAATACTTTTAAAAATCCATACGCGTCGCGTAGGCCGCTGAGAAACATCCATAAGTTCACCCTCCATGTTAAAAACTCTTCGTCTGACTCTTCAAAAACAAGCAATAATGCTGCAGAGTAACACACTGGCTGCTAACTGCTATAGAGAGAGCACACACCAAGAGTCTGAGGGGGACGCTTTTTAGTGACGGACCACATCCGGCGCTGTCGTCCGAGCTCATAAATACGTTATTTCATTTTTACTGATAGATAATTAGTTATTAGCGGTATTGCATTGTAAATAAAAATAGCACAAAACCGCTTATGAATTATAAAAGTTAGTCAATCCACAAAAACGCTGACAAAAAGTTTAGGTCCACTGTAAGCGTATTAGCTCTTTAGCGCTCCCTAGCGGTCTGCGCCCACCACTGATGAGGTAGTAGTTGATGTTGGTATAGAGGCAAAAGTGGCATATGCAATAAGGCACATTGGGCATCCTTAAATAAGGCTGGTCAGAGAATACTGTATATGTATCAGCAGTGGTGTAGATATAAAAGTAGTGTAAATGTAAATACAGTAGTAGTAATAAATGTAAAGAGTAATAAATGTAAACAGTATTAATAAATGTAAACATTGAGTGTAAACAGTAGTATGTAAACAGTGAATGTAAACAGTATTATGACTATAGGCAGTGATGTAATACAAACAGTGCAAATATGAGAAGTAGTGCAAACTGAATGAGCACATGACCGAGAGTTTAGTGAATAACCCGTTTGATGACACAGGGTCCAGTGTTAAAATCTTTGTGTTGTGTGATAATGTGTGAGAAAGTTTTTTGTGTTAAGGCAGTTCAAATGGGAGGGGGGGCAGAGCAGGCAGAGTGTTTAGCATCCTGACTGCCTGATGAACAGAGCTGTCTCTCATTCTGCTGGTTCGAGCCTGGAGACTTCTCAGTCTCCTCCCTGAAGGCAACAGTCTGAAGCAGCTGTGTAGTGGGTGTGTGGGATCACCTGCCATGCAGAGGGCTTTCCGAGTGAGGCGGTTGCTGTGTAAGTCCTGCAGTGAGGGGAAGGAGGTGCCCACGATCTTCTCAGCTGCTCTCACGATGCGCTGGAGGCTCTTGCGGCAGGATGCAGTACATGCACCAAACCACACAGTGATGCAGCTGGTCAGGACACTTTCTATGGCACCTCTGTAGAAGGTGCACATGATGGGGGTTGAAACTCCAGCCCTTTTCAGCTTGCAGAGAAAGTAGAGGCGCTGGTGAGCCTTCTTTGCCAGTGATGCAGTGTTCCTGCTCCAGGACAGGTCCTCTGAGACGTGCACTCCCAGGAACATGGTGCTGTCCACTCTCTCCACTGCGGTGCTGTTGATGGTCAGAGGGGCATGTTGGGCATCCCTCTTCCTGAAGTCCACAACAATCTCCTTTGTCTTCTCCACGTTGAGAGTGAGATTGTTGTGTCCGCACCACAAGGCCAGGCGGCTCACCTCGTTCCTGTAGTCCGTCTCATCGTTGTTGCTGATGAGACCTACCACTGTTTCGTCCGCAAACTTGATGAAGTGGTCATCTGTGATTAATCTCCAGATGCAGGACCGTCTGTGGCAGTAGTAGATTCACCTTAGCACTTTGTGGAAGATGTGAGGTTTCCTCATTGCTAGCAACATTAGCATTTGGAGGTCAGACAGGAGCCTAAGAAAAGCACAAAGAAAAACAAGATTATAACCAGGCAATACCAAAAAACAATATAATAAAACAAAAACAAACAAACATAAGAAATTGTCATAACTTACGTGTGCATGTAGTCAGCTGGAGGCTCTCAACACATTTAGTCAAGTATTAGAGAATTCAGTGAGGCCTAGGTCAGAGGATATGGACATCAGAGATTGTAAAATAAATTAAAATCATGCAGGTAACAATTAATGGAGAACCCCAACTGACATAATTAGAAGTAAAAGCCAAAATACTGTATATAAAAGGACCAATAAATACATTTGAAATGCATCAATTAAATTAAAAAAGGAGAACTTTACCTCATGTTTTATAATTTAATTTACCTTCATATTTATTTTTTCTGCTTAGTTCCAATAAACTTTACATTTTACATTTTACTGTTTTTAAAAACATATTTTTGTGTTCCTTTTTACTTGTATGTGCATTTGTGCCTCCCAATATTTATATTGTAAGTATTTATTTATTTTATATTTATTCCCCCAAAAGTCTTTTTATTTCCATGTGTTTTTACACCACTACTCCACTTCTATTGGTCAAAAAAACAGGAAGGAGCAGGATCCATGTGTAGATCTACTGTGCATGAAGCAGAAATGCATAAGGTAAAGTCAAAACAGGAGACATAGAAATGCAAGACCCATTTAAAAAAGAAAAACTTGTGGGGAAAAAATATAAACAATAATTGAATATAAACATTAAAAGGCACAAATGCATCTACAAGAAAAACAAAAATATATATTTTAAAAATACAGTAAAATGTATTATAATTATAAGCAGAAATATATAATTTATTGGAACTAACCTGGAAAATAAAAAGGTTGACCTTTGTCACCGATTCTGTTCATAACTTTTATGGACAGAATTTCTAGGCGCAGCCAAGGTGTGCCCCAAGTGGAGGAGTTTAAGTATCTCGGGATCTTGTTCACGAATGAGGGAAAACTGGAGCGTGAGATCGATAGACGGATAGGTGCAGCGTCCGCAGTGAAGCGGGTGCTGTACCGGTCTGTCGTGGTGAAGAGAGAGCTGAGTCAAAAGGCAAAGCTCTCAATTTACCGATCGATCTACGTTCCCACCCTCATCTATGGTCGTGAGCTTTGGGTTATGACCGAAAGAACGAGATCTCGGATACAAGCGGACGCCTCCCTGGTGAGGTGTTCCGGGCATGTCCCACCGGGAGGAGACCCAGAGGAAGACCCAGGACACGCTGGAGGGACTATGTTTCTCGGCTGGCCTGGGAACGCCTTGGGATTCCCCCAGAGGAGCTGCTCCAAGTGGCTGGGGAGAGGGAAGTCTGGGCCTCCCTACTTAGGCTGCTACCCCCGCGACCCGACCCCGGATAAGCGGAAGAAAATGGATGGATGGATGGATGAAATTATATAACATGAAGTAAATTTCTCCTTTGTAATTTAATTGGTGCATTTTTTGTGTATTTATTAATTTATCAGTCCATATACAGTACATGCTTTTACTTCTAATTATGTCAGTTTTGATCTTCCATAACAATGAACATACCAAACAATGAAGAAAAAAAAACTAAAGTAGTCAGCACTTACCCATTACAGGGTTGGCCTCACAGGTACTTCTTTGTGTACAACTGGATCCAGAAGCTTTAGGTATTTTTCTCCCAGACTAGCCAAGGGGAAAAAAAAGACAATGTAGTACTGAAATGTGTGTGTATACAGTATTTAAATGTTAAAATTTACAGATTATACCTGACAACAGGTCCAGAGGAAAATGTTGGAGCAGGTAGGTGGGAGACCTTTAAAACAAAAGTACATTTACTCTTAAAGTACAAATACATTTTTTAGCATATATGATTGATTGACTTTACCTGATCTAGTCAACACTTACCTGTTCAGGGAGTGGCTCAGGGATATGTCTTTATGTACAACTGGATCCAGCAGCTCTTGGTCTTTTTTCTCCAAGAGCTGCAGGAGGATGGTGAGGAGAGAGCAGAGGACACAGGTCTGCCCATGACGTCAGGTGCCAACAGGTTTTGTCTGTTGAAAGAGACACAAACATGAACATGTGAAGTTAAAGAGAGTCAGAGAGTCTTTATTGTCATTTGCACCGCATGTGGTACATGAGATGAAAACGAGATTATGTACACGGGGTCCCAGTTACATCTGTCAACAGGTAGCGTCACTCAGTCGGAATCCGAGCGTGCATTCATCCAGACATACCGTCACCACGGAGGAATAAAAGTGACCAAGAGTCATCGTTCTGGTTTGTTCATCACAATGGAATGACTGTTTATTCAGTAGACACGTCACCTTTTTATACACACTCATGTGTTCTTAATTACATGGCAGGAAGTGCATGTCCTTTCAAAATAAAAGCATTTGACAAAATGAAAAGCATAATTATACCACTCAACACCCCTACTTGTGTTCATTTTGTCAAAATCAAACAACCAGAAAGAAAAAGAAAACAATAACAAACGGTAACAAACAAAACATTATTTACATTATTTACATTCCGAAAATGTATTTTTCGAACTTCATTAACTTTGCTTTTGTTGCAGGTTTTGTAAAAACATCCGCCACCATTAAATCTGTTTGACAGTATTCCAGATTCATTTTACCGGCGTTGACACTCGATCTTACAAAATGATATTTTATGTCGATGTGTTTACATCTGTTTCTGTTTACAGGATTCTTTGTTAGAGCTATTGTCCCTTGATTATCCTCAAATATTTTGGGTGGCTTCATTTGATGTTTG
>JBBPBX010035321.1:10438-26006 GCA_038048925.1 Garcialebias charrua
ACGTTCACTGCATAGCGTTCACTGCATAAAGTCCAGCGTTCACTGCATAAAGCCCAGCGTTCACTGCATAAAGCCCAGCATTCACTGCATAAAGCCTAGCGTTCACTGCATAAAGTCCAGCGTTCACTGCATAAAGCCCAGCGTTCACTGCATAAAGCCCAGCGTTCACTATATAAGTAAAACGTTCCCTGCAAAAATCTCAGTGTTCACTGCATGAAGCCCACTGTTCTCTGTATAAAGTCCAGCATTCACTGCATAAAGCCCAGCATTCACTGCATTAAGCCCAACATTCACTGCATAAAGCCCAGCATTCACTGCATTAAGCCCAACATTCACTGTATAAAGTCCAGCATTCACTGTATAAAGCCCAGCATTCACTGCATAAAGCCCAGCATTGACTGTATAAAGCCCATTGTTCACTGCATAAAGCCCAGATTTCACCATATAAGTCAAGCGTGCATCATATAAGTCAAATGTTCACTGCATAAAGCTCTGTGTTCAATGAATAAAGTCAAATGTTCACTGCATAAAGCTCTGTGTTCAATGAATAAAGTCTAGTGTTCACTGCATAATGCCCAGCGCTCACTGAATAAAGCCCAGCGCTCACTGCTTAAAGACCAGCATTCACTGCATAAATCCCAGCGTTCACTTTATAAAGCCTAGCGTTCACCATATAAGTCAAACGTTCCCTGCATAAATCTCAGTGTTCACTGCATGAAGCCCACTTTTCTCTGTATAAAGTCCAGCATTCACTGTACTGTATAAAGCCCAGCATTCACTGTATAAAGCCCACTGTTCACTGCATAAAGCCCAGATTTCACCATATAAGTCAAGCGTGCATCATATAAGTCAAATGTTCACTGCATAAAGCTCTGTGTTCAATGAATAAAGTCTAGTGTTCACTGCATAAAGCTCTGTGTTCAATGAATAAAGTCTAGTGTTCACTGCATAATGCCCAGCGCTCACTGCATAAAGCCCAGCGCTCACTGCTTAAAGACCAGCATTCACTGCATAAATCCCAGTGTTCACTGCATAAAGCCCAGCGTTCACCATATAAGTCAAACGTTCCCTGCATAAATCTCAGTGTTCACTGCATGAAGCCCACTGTTCTCTGTATAAAGTCCAGCATTCACTGTATAAAGCCCAGCATTCACTGTATAAAGCCCAGCATTCACTGTATAAAGCCCACTGTTCACTGCATAAAGCCCAGATTTCACCATATAAGTCAAGCGTGCATCATATAAGTCAAATGTTCACTGCATAAAGCTCTGTGTTCAATGAATAAAGTCTAGTGTTCACTGCATAAAGCTCTGTGTTCAATGAATAAAGTCTAGTGTTCACTGCATAATGCCCAGCGCTCACTGAATAAAGCCCAGCGCTCACTGCTTAAAGACCAGCATTCACTGCATAAAGCCCAGCGTTTACCATATAAGTCAAACGTTCCCTGCATAAATCTCCGTGTTCACTGCATCAAGCCCTCTGTTCACTGTATAAAGTCCAACATTCACTGTATAAAGCCCAGATTTCACCATATAAGTCAAGCGTGCATCATATAAGTCAAATGTTCACTGTAAAAAGCTCTGTGTTCAATGAATAAAGTCTAGTGTTAACTGCATAGAGCCTAGCTTTCACTTCATTATTTATTTATTTATTTATTTATTTATTAACCTTTATTTAAACAAGCAAATCCCACTGAGATCACAGATCTCTTTTGTAAGGCAGGCCTGGACCTGAAGGCAGACTAACATGCGTGTTTTTTTTTTCTTGTCTGTTTTTTTTTTTGTCTGTGGGAGGAAACCGGAGTACCTGGAGAAAACCCGCACAAGCAAAAGAGGAACATGCAAACTCCACACAGAAAGCCTCCATGTCCAACCCAGGACCTTCTTGCTGTGAGGCAACAGTGCTGACCACCGAGCCGTTGTGCTGCCATAAAGTCCAGTGTTCACTGCATGAAGCTCAGTGTTCAGGGCAGGATATATCTGTCCTGGGGATTTTTTAAAAATTAAACATTAAATACATTTTGCATGGCCAATAAAAAAAAGCCAATTAAAAAAAACTGTAATAGATAAATTAAAACAATAACTCAGGATTCAGTTTTTACAATAAATACAGTAAAAAATAAAGAATAGTGAAACAGAAGACTAAATTTTCAATAAAAATGAATTGCAGTTTTGTATGAAAAACTAAACAAAATATACAACAAAAATAAATAAAAAGCTAAAAGTACAAAAGTGTTGGACCACACCTGTGACCTGGGTCAAGCCAGAGCCCTCCATTAACGTCTCATGCAGTGTTTTTCTTGTCCAGGACACCCCGGTGTGCCGTATCCTGCCATGACACAACTCTTCTCTGTGGAAACTTCCAGCTCCAACTGGAGGACAGCTCTCCTGTGAGATGGAGACACGAGGAGGACAGAGAGAGAGGATCCTTGGTGTTGGTTTGATCAGGTTGGAGTTGTGTTTAATTTGTGACCTCTGAGCTTCAGTTGTGTTCACGGTTAGACTTGTTCGAGTCACAAAACTTCACAGGTGTGGCACAGCACAAAGTCTGTTCAGAAGCATTCTGGGAAATCTGATGAGTTCATGATATCAAGAATTGATATCAAGAATTACAACTCATAGCGCTACGATAATTGACAACATTTTCACAAATATAACAAATGGGGATGTGACAGGTGGTATCTTAACAACTGATTTAAGTGATCATTTACCAGTTTTCACTATCTACAGAAATGATCAAAACATTACAAAAGAAGTTACAATTAAGAAAAAAATAATAAACACATCAAAAAAAGCTATGGATCAATTAAAAGATGATTTACAGAAGCAAAACTGGAAGGACGTGTATATTGATGATGTTAACAGATCATATGATGAATTTATGAATATTTTAGAAGCTCTGTATGAAAAGAATTGTGTGCAAAGAAATCGTAGAAAAAGAAATATTGTCGACCAACCTTGGATGACTAAAGGGTTGAGAAATGCTTGTAAAAAAAAATTACTTGTATTCATGTTTCTTAAAAACGAGAACACAACAAGCTGAAGAAAAATATAAAAAATATAAAAATAAATTGGTAATGATTATAAGAAAATGCAAGAAAGAATACTATAGTGATTTATTAAACAAGAGTAATGGTGACACTAAAACAACATGGCGAGTTATAAATGATGTTCTAAAAAGTCATAAAGCGAAAACGAACATTGCAAAATATTTTGTGAAAGATGACAAAGAAATACATGATGAGAATGATATCGTAAATGAATTTAATCAATATTTTGTAAATATTGGATCAAGCCTTGCAGCTAAAATACCAAAAGTAGATAATAATGTGTGTCATTCAATTAAAAGTTGCACCAACAGTATTTTTCTTAATGGAACTAACAAAGAGGAAATTATGAAAATGGTAAAAAATCTCTCAGACAAGAGATCAAAAGACTGGGTGGACATGGATATGATGTTCGTAAAAGAAATAATGAGTTATGTTATTGAACCGTTTACATATATATGCAATTTATCTTTTTCAACAGGAATATTTCCAGATAACATGAAAGTAGCAAAGGTAATTCCTCTTTTTAAAAATGGTGATAAATGTGTATTCAATAATTATAGGCCAATATCCTTGTTACCACAGTTCTCAAAAATTCTAGAAAAACTATTTGTGACCAGATTGGATCAATTTATTGATAAACAAAATATTTTAAGTAGCAGTCAGTATGGGTTTAGAGGAAAAAACTCTACATCAATGGCTCTCATGGATTTAATGGAACAAATAACTAATGCTGTCGATCATAAACAGTACTGTGTTAGTGTTTTTGTTGATCTAAAAAAAGCATTTGATACCATTGACCACACCATTCTCCTTGAAAAACTAAATAAATATGGTATTAGAGGACCAGCATTACAGTGGGTATCTAGCTATTTGAAAGATAGGAAACAGTTTGTGCAAATAAATGATGTTAGATCTGACCTCCGTGATATCACTTGTGGAGTTCCTCAGGGCTCTGTGCTTGGACCAAAGTTATTTATTTTATATGTGAATGACTTGGTAAATGTGTCAGGACTTCTTAAATGTGTTCTTTTTGCCGATGACACCACATTTTTCTGTTCGGGTAAAGACATAAAACAGATTTTGGATATGATGAAAACAGAATTTATAAAAATACAAACTTGGTTTAAATTAAACAAATTATCTTTGAATTTAGATAAAACTAATTACATGATATTCAGTAACAAAAAGAGAATTGTTGACGATCCATTTGAAATTGAAGATGTTGTGATCTGTAAAGTGAGTGAAGTGAAGTTTCTGGGTGTTATCATTGATGACAAACTGACATGGAAACATCATGTAAATTCCATTAAAACAAAAATAGCTAGATCAATTGCAGTACTGTATAAAGTCAGGGATTTTTTAATTGATAAAGCTCTGTATATGTTGTATAACACAATCATTGTTCCACATTTAATCTATTGTATTGAGGTTTGGGGAAAAGCGTGCAAAACAATTACAAAGCCTGTTTTTATTTTACAAAAGAGAGCTGTAAGAGTAATCACCAGAAAACATTTCAGTCACCCATCAAACACCTTGTTTCTTCAGCTAAATTTATTGAAATTCCAGGAATTGGTAGAATATAGTATTTTATCAGTTATGTATAGGGCTCATAATAACACATTACCTTTAAATATCCAAAGAAATTTTATAAAAAGACAAAGTTATTACAATCTCAAAGGGACAGATATTCATCAAACCACAATTCAGAACCAGCTTAAAGGGACGGTCTACCTCAATTCAGGGAGTTGGATTGTGGAATGCTCTGGAGAGTGATGTTAAAAATGCAAAATCAATGTATACATTTAAGAAAAAGGTCAAAAAGGACTTGCTCAAAAACTATATATGATGTAACTTAGTGTGTTTGTGTATTACACTTATGTTGACTGATGATGTAGCTTAGTGTGTTTGTGTATTACAGTTAGAAAAATTAAGTAGAGTTATTCATTTTGTGATGTAGTTTGTGTATTACAGTTAGAAAAATTAAGTAGAATTATTCATTTTGTGATGTAGTTTGTGTATTACAGTTAGAAAAATTAAATAGAATTATTCATTTTGTGATGTAGTTTGTGTATTACAGTTAGAAAATTAATTCATTTTCTGATGTAATAATAATAATAATAATGAATTCAATTTATAACGCACTTTTCATTAATGAAAATCTCAAAGTGCTACAAGGTGCAACAGAATTAAATGTCAACAAAACAAATAATAAAACAGTTAAAATCAATAACAGTATCAGCTAAGATCAAAAGTAGAATCATGAGGAGGTAGAGTATGCTCGGTTGAAAAGAAAGGTCTTCAAGCCGCTCTTAAAGTCAACCACAGATTGTGGGGCTCTCAGACAGTCAGGAAGAGAGTTCCACAGGCGGGGGGCAGCCACACTGAAAGCCCGGTCTCCCATGGTCCTTAATTTGGTTCTCGGAATGTGAAGGAGATTACTGTTCTGTGACCGCAGCGAACGGGTGGATGAGTATGGAATAAGAATATCCTTCAGATAATCCGGTGAAGTTCCGTGTAAGCACTGATGTGTAATGAGAGCAGTTTTGTACTGAATTCTGTAGGCGACAGGAAGCCAATGAAGGTTATGGAGAATGGGCGTAATATGTTCAAATTTCCGAACTCTCAACAAGATCCTTGCTGCACTGTTCTGAATATATTGAAGTTTCTGAAGGTTTTTGCCAGGGATTCCAATAAACAGGGAGTTGCAGTAGTCGAGCCTGGAGGAGACAAAAGCATGGACGAGCTTCTCGGCATCGGAAAAAGTTAGAGATGGGCGAAGTCTGGAGATGTTTCGAAGATGGAAGAAGCAAGTTTTAAACAGATGTTTAATGTGATTTTCAAATGTAAGATTGGAGTCCATTTTTATTCCAAGATTAGTAACAGAGGTGGAGAGGGTGATGTCTTGTCCAGAAAAGGAAAGTCTTGTTATAGGAGATGTCTGTACCTGGTGAGGGGTGCCAATCAGTATGGCCTCAGTCTTGGAGCAGTTTAATTGAAGAAAGTTCTGATTCATCCATGCCCTAATTGCCTCCAGGCAGGCAGAGAGGGCAGTGGGTGAAGATGGAGATGACAAGTTGGAAGATGAGGATGCTCCAGTCCTGATGTAAAGCTGTGTATCGTCGGCAAAACAGTGTAGTTTGTGTATTACAGTTAGAATGATGTCGTTTGTGTATTACAAAAATTAAGTAGAATTATTCATTTTGTGATGTAGTTTGTGTATTACAGTTAGATAAATTAAGTAGAATTATTCATTTTGTGATGTAGTTTGTGTATTACAGTTAGAAAAATTAAGTAGAATTATTCATTTTGTGATGTAGTTTGAAGGTTATCATTGGTTGAACAAACTGTGAAATAAGGGGCAGATATAATAAGATTTCATCTTCTTTCTGCTCCTTTCATTTTATCCTACTTGTATTCTTGTATCTGATGAAACTGTCTTGTATTGTTCTTTTAAAATGAATGAATAAACATCAAATCAAATCAAATATCCAGATTTATGCTCAATTATCCAGGTATAAAAATCCAACAAAGTTAAGACAAGTTTCCCCCCCTCTCCTGATGGCCAGGTGCTGACGCTGTCCTCAGACAGCGTAAGGCGATCATTCATCAAGATTAACGCCCGGAAGGCCTCTGGTCCTGACAACATACCTGGTCGTGTGCTGAAGGACTGTGCAGGGGAACTCGCAGCGGTCTTCACGGACATCTTTAACATCTCACTGAGCCAGGCCATCGTCCCCACCTGTTTCAAAGCCACCACCATCATCCCTGTCCCAAAGAAGGCAACGCCCGCATGCCTCAATGACTATCGCCCAGTAGCACTCACCCCCATCCTGATGAAGTGCTTTGAACGGCTAGTCATGAAAAGCATCACATCTGTCCTCCCTGACTCCCTGGATCCCTTCCAATTTGCATACCGACCTAATCGCTCAACCGACGATGCCATCTCCTCTGCCCTTCACACAGCTCTCACACATCTGGACACGAAGGACTCCTATGTTAGAATGTTGTTCATCGACTTCAGCTCGGCATTTAACACCATCATCCCCCAACAGCTCATCCATAAACTGGACAGTCTGGGGCTGAACACCTCAATGTGTAACTGGCTGCTAGACTTCCTGACCGGGAGACCACAGACAGTACGGATCGGGAGTAACACATCTAGCACCATCACATTGAACACAGGGGCCCCACAAGGATGTGTGCTGAGCCCCCTTCTATTCACCCTGCTAACACATGACTGCACACCATCGTACAGCTCCAACCACTTCATCAAGTTTGCGGATGACACAACAGTGGTAGGTCTCATCAGCAACAACGATGAGACGGACTACAGGAACGAGGTGAGCCGCCTGGCCTTGTGGTGCGGACACAACAATCTCACTCTCAACGTGGAGAAGACAAAGGAGATTGTTGTGGACTTCAGGAAGAGGGATGCCCAACATCCTCCTCTGACCATCAACAGCACCGCAGTGGAGAGAGTGGACAGCACCAAGTTCCTGGGAGTGCACGTCTCAAAGGACCTGTCCTGGAGCAGGAACACTGCAGCACTGGCAAAGAAGGCTCACCAGCGTCTCTACTTTCTCCGCAAGCTGAAAAGGGCTGGAGCTTCAACCCCCATCATGAGCACCTTCTACAGAGGTGCCATAGAAAGTGTCCTGACCAGCTGCATCACTGTGTGGTTTGGTGCATGTACTGCATCCTGCCGCAAGAGCCTCCAGCGCATTGTGAGAGCAGCTGAGAAGATCGTGGGCACCTCCTTGCCCTCACTGCAGGACTTACACAGCAAACGCCTCACTCGGAAAGCCCACCGCATGGCAGGTGATCCCACACACCCACTACACAGCTGCTTCAGACTGCTGCCATCAGGAAGGAGACTGAGGAGTCTCCAGGCTCGAACCAGCAGACTGAGAGACAGCTCTGTTCATCAGGCAGTCAGAATGCTAAACACTCTGCCTGCTCTGCCTCCCCTCCCATTTGAACTGCCTTAACACTAAAACTTTCTCACATACTATCACTCAACACAAAGTTTTTAACACTAGACTCTGTGTCACCAAACGGGTTTTCACTAAACTCTCGGTCATGTGCTCATACAGTTTGCACTACTTCTCATACTTGCACTAATGTCTGTATTACATCACTGCCTATAATCATAATACTGTTTACATTCTCTGTTTACATTTATTAATACTGTTTACTTTTATTACTACTGCTTACATGTAATTACTACTGTTTACATTTATTTACACTACTCTAATATCTACACCACTGCTGGTACATATACAGTGTGCTCTGAACGGTCTTATTTAGGGATGCCCAATGTGCCTTACTGCATATGCCACTTTTTGCCTCTACAACAACATCAACTACTACCTCATACATATACTGTGTACATTGACTCATACGCTGCTTTGCCACTTTGCAAATGTCAATGCTAGAAACCTTTAGTTTATTTTAGTTATACTTTTTATACTCTTTTTTTATACCACTATGAAAAAAAACTCAGGACAGTGTTAGTTTTACTATTTTTATGCTTATGTCTATTATTATATGTTTCAGTGTTTCAATGTTTAGATGTTTACTGTTGCACCGAGGGACTGAGAGAAACGCAATTTCGGTCCTGTGTATGTCCTGCACTGTACATATTGCAGATCTGACAATAAAGTTGACTTTGACTTTGACTTTGACAGTTTCTCTGGACCAGGGGGGTCAAATTAATTCCCACCGAGGGCCACATCAGCATAATGGTTGCCCTCAAAGGGCCAGATGTAACTGTAAGACAGTATAAATGTAGCTAAATTATCTAAATGTAATGTAAAATAAACACAACTACCCCATAGCTCTGAATTTTTTACTTATTCAACTTATGAATATTACATATATAAATTTGCATTGATGTAGAAAAATATCTGCTGTTATAACATAAAACCTTTGAATTTGTCAGGTTATGAAACCCACACTAATCCATTAATCGATTATCAAACTTTCCAAGTGAATAAGGAAAATTTCCAAGTTATCACCTTAACTTTGTTCAAAACTTTTTGTCATAGTTAAGAGGGGCAAAATGACGCCCCAACCAACAACTGTGAGCTGCTAAGGACATGTGTGAGAGGTGTAGCATTTTTCAACAGACTGCGCACAGCCTTGCAAGGGTCATACATCCAACCAAAGAAAGATGGTATTATTACAGAAAACACTTGCCTGCATAAACACATAAACCTGCAATCCCAAATACATTGCTGCAAAGTTAACATCCATCCATCCATTATCTTTTACCCGCTTCTTCCATTTTGGGTCACGGGGGTCGCCGGTACCCATGTCCAGCAATCACAGTGCGAGGGGCGGGGGACACCCTGGACAGGTCTCCAGTCCATCACAGGAACACATAGAGACAAACGAGACAAACAACCATTCGCTCTCTCACTCACACCTAGGGACAATTTAGAGTTACCAATCAGCCTAACATGCGTGTTTTTGGTCTGTGGGAGGCAGAGACGTGCAGAGCCCACTAAAGGGGCAGGTGCTAAAAAAAAGGTGGGGCACATCTAACTGCATTTTAGGACAGAATATTAACAAAGTCACATAGCTTTCAGAGTTTAATAAACAATGATAAATTACAAAATTGAAAAACAAGGGCACAGTGCAACTTTTTAGTGTACTGTAATCTATAAAATTATGAAAATGGGACCTCTCTATGGAGTTCAATTTGTTTCACAATTATTCTATTTAAAAAAACTAACCTCAATTACATAAAATAAAATTGTGATCGACATTTTGAATTGTAATTTTTTTAAACAAATAAAACTTTTGCTTAAAAAACTTTTTAAAATTAAATCACAAATTTTTGTCTCATGAAGCGAAAAAATTATTTGCAAAACAAACTTATTTGCGCATGTCAGAAATCTTTGCTTGCTATTCTAAGTTTTTGTTTGTCATTCAAAATTTTGCTTGCGATTCTCACATGACGTTGTGGGCAGAGCCTAAAATAGCAAAAAAAAGATTTCTGATGTGTGCAAATAAAAGTTTATGTTTTGCAAATTACTTTTTAAGTTCACGAGAGAAAAATTAGTTATTTAATTTAAAAAAAAGTTTTTTTAAACAAAAGTTTTTGTTTAAAAAAAAATTGTTACAATTCCAAAAGTTTTGATTACTATTTTATTTAACTTAACTGAGGTTAGTTTTTTTTTTTCCATTGAATAATTGTGAAACAAATTTAACTCCATACTCTGCGAACCAGACCCTAAACTTAATTAAAGTCTGGATAGAGTTTTCCCCTTCATTTGTACGCTTTTATTGGACAGGAGCAACTTGATTGGTTATTACATACATTATATCTATTATGATAGTTCAGGGTGAGTTATTTTTAATTCTAAATGAATATTATTGTTGGACTTTTATTTAAATGCTATTCTCCTTCAAGATGCATTTACCTAATGCTAGAATAAATGCAATGTACATTATGCAGCAAAGGAAGTTAGAAGATCGGACATATATCCATTATGGAGAGATGATGGCGATGTGCTCTCTATTGCATAAGCCAGGGATGTCAAAGTCAAATACATGGAGGGCCAAAAAACAAATTAGCTACAAGCCAAGGGACGGACTGGTTCAATGTTTATTATAAGGGGGTGATATAAGTTTTTTTTTCCTTCTGTCTGCACTCTTTTCATTCATTGTTTTCTTTTTGATTAATTTGTTTTATTTTATCTCTTTTAAATGAATGAATAAATTGATTAAATAAAATATTAAATAGCTTTACATCTGCTAAGTTCTTGGCATGAATCAACACAGACATGTTCCTGATTTTAGTATTTTACATTGTTTTATAATGTAGCTGTTTATGTTTTTTAACACAGTTTTCTTGTGATTTTTAATTAATATGTTTTTTTATGATTGTTTACTGTTGGTTGCAGGTATCAAGCTGCAAAATCCTTCATTTTCTACAGCTGATAGCTGTTGGTCATTAATTATGATGAAGTTTAGCAACTTCTCGGTGAACATTTGAGCTCCGTGGCTTCAGCTGTGTGTTTTTATTGCTCTGATGTCGGTCAGCCGCTCTCCGCCTGTCCCTCCTATGAGACGGTCAGACAGCGGGTCGGACTGGACGCAGCTGGCCGTGGTCGGTCTCCCTGTTTCGGTTCAGCGAGAGTGGCGTCCCGCTGAAGCCCCGGAGCTTGAATGTCCAACGTAAAACTAACTTGACCGCAGTTTAATGTGGCGCTATGACTCTGCAGACATTGCACGTTGCTGTCTTGTGGTGTTAAGTGTAAAATACTTCCACACAGCGGACATGTTACGATGAAAAGTTGGCTAGCTGTTAGCTAAAGTGCTACTCACTCAATCCACACACTGTAGCTGGCTGCAAACTGAAAGGGATTTCCTGAATGTGAGGCAGGTCTTATTACTCTGGGTTCATGAGACACGCCTCCGGATTGGATTGGCCCCACCCCCACTACTACTGTTGCATTGTGGGGAATGTAGTGTTGGTACGTGACCGGAGGGCTTATTATGTTGTTTTTCTTGCAAAATACAATAATAATAATAATAATAATAATAATAATAATAATAATAATAATAATAAAATAAAATATATAATTTTAGTACATGTTATTATGTGTCAGAGGAGGGCTTAGAAATAGGAGAAAAAAAATTTTGACCAAAAGGGCACATGGGGGCAAGGAGCAAAAGGGGCAGGTGCTCAAGCCTCAAAATTAGGGTTGAAGGCTCACTTTGGCATACTTAGCTCCGTGTTTGGTGTCAAAATGCCGATGTAAGTTGTACTCTTTGGCAACCGCCACTGCCTCATAACACAAAAGACGTACCAGTTTCTCTCCTTGAAGCACAAACATTTTACTTGAAACAGCCTTCCATCTGACTCAATTTTTTTCTTCCTGAACATTTGGGGATTATGTATGAGGTTCCATTCGTACCAAAAATATGTTTATGTGCCTATGTAAAGTGTGTATGTAGCGTGCTGTGCAAATGTAAGTTGACTAGTAAGGAGATATGTTAAGCTCCCTGGTAAGGTTTATTCAGGGGTACTGGAGAAGCGAGTCTGATCGTTGGTTGAACCTCAGATCCAGGAGGAACAGTGTGGGTTCCGTCCTGGCCGTGGAACACTGGATCAGCTCTTTACCCTCACTAGAATCCCGAGGGGTCATGGGAGTTTGCCCATCCTGTCTACATGTGTTTTGTGGATTTGGAGAAGGCATTCAACCGTGTTCCTCGGGGTACACTGTGGGGGGGTGCTCCGTGAGTATGGGATTGGCGGCCCGTTGCTATGGGCTGTTCAGTCCCTATACAAGTGGTGCGAGAGCTTGGTTCGCAATGCCGGCAGTAAGTCGGACCCCTTCAAGGTGAGAGTTGGACTCCGCCAGGGCTGCCCGTTGTCAACGATTCTGTTCATAACTTTTATGGACAGAATTTCTCAGTGCAGCCAGCTGGCGGAGGGTTTCTGGTTCGGTGGCCTCAGGATTTCATCCCTACTCTTTGCAGATGATGTGGTCCTGTTGGCGTCATTGTGCCGTTAACTTCAGCTGGAGTGGTTCGCAGCCGAGTGTGAAGCACCTGGGATGAGAATCAGCACCATCAAATCTGAAGCCATGGTCCTCAAGCGGAAAAGGGTGGATTGCTCTCTTCGGGTTGAGGGTGAGGTTCTGCCTCAAGTGGAGGAGTTCAAGTTTGGGGTTTTGTTCACGAGTGAGGGAAGAATGGATTATGAGATTGACAAACGGATTGGTGCAGCGTCTGCAGTATTACGGACTCTGTACCGGTCCGTTGTGGTGAAGAGAGAGCTGAACTGTAAGGCAAAACTCTCTGTTTACCGGTTGGTCTACGTTCCTACCCTAACCTATAGGGTCACCAGCTCTGGGTAGTGACCGAAAAAATGATCACGGATACAGGCAGTTAAAATGAGTTTCCTCTGCCGGGTAGCTGGACTCTCCCTTAGAGATAGGGTGAGAAGTTTGGTTATCCGGGAGAGACTCAGAGTAGAACTGCTGCTCCTCCACATCAAGAGGAGCCAGTTGAGGTGGTTTGGGGATCTGGTAAGAATACTCCCATGACACCTCCCTAGGGAGGTGCTTTGGGCATGTCCGACTGAGAGGACACCCCAAGGAAGACCCAGGACACGCTGGAGAGACTATGTCTCTCGGTTGGCCCTGGGAATGCCTTGGAATCCTCCCTGAAGAGTTGGAAGAGGCTGTGGAAAGAGATGTCTGGGCTTTCCTGCTCAAGCTGCTGCCCCCGCGACCCGACTTCGGAACAAGCGGAAGATGATGGATGGATATGTTAAGCTCATATGTAATGTGATATGTTAGGTGCATATGTTAAAGGTGCTATATGTATCTTTTCTAACAATATTTTTTAAACATATTTCTTCACTCTGTTACTACCTCCTGACAGACTGATGTTAGACAAGTAATCTCTGAAAAAAAACTATAGTCCCCTTGCTTCTCTAAAAGCATTTCAAAAAACCCACAGTGACCCGCCGTTAACCAGCCAATAAAAACAGAGCTTCTCACTTCTCACGCTCCTAACCCACGCCCCCGCCTGTCCCAGCCCGCAGCGGCCGCGCACGTTCTCGTTCAAAGGATTGCAAAGCGATGCAAAACTGTTTTGTATGTGACACAAATGTATTAAATTCCCCTTCTTCATCCCTGATCTGGACTTTTCTTTTGTTTTTTTGCCAAAAGTCAAGTGATCGCTTCCTCCTCCGCTGACTCCATGACTGAAACATGAGGAAATGAATGAATTTGTCACGAGCGAATTAAACTCGGGTCCTACGTGGCTGCGTGAGGCTCAGCAGATTTCATGGTGTTCTGGTGTGCTGGACCAGCGCTCCATGTTTTTATTTTATTTTTTTTAATGTTTTATTAACATATAAACACAGAACTTCGCAGCGGCTGACCGGACATGCAGTGGAGGCGGAGCATTCGGAAGTAGAGCTGAATTTCAGTGAGAGCAAGGGGTAGCAGAGCCATATATGGATCTGAGGGGGAGGGACCAGAATGCTTTCCCTGTTGAAAATTTTCTAAGTGCTGCGTTCTACAGAAAATTACATATTGCACCTTTAAGTGATATGCACAAATGCATAACATATGCACCTAACAAATCACATTACATATCACCTTACATAAACATGGCACGCTACGTTCACCCTTTACATAGACACATAAACATATTTTTGGTATCATTGTTTGTATTTCTCAATTCCGCTTGCTCGGAAAATGATGTGGATGTAGAAAAACTCAGCGGTCTAGTGGTGGGATGCTGTTACTTCCCAAGTAACATACTCGGCATGCATTATGGGAAATGTAGTTTGTTGTTAGTGCACCCTTTTGACTTAATTATTATACATTAATCAGACCTTTTAAGCTCTCACGGGCTACATAAAATGATGTGGCGGGCCACATCTGGCCCACGGGCCTTGAGATTGATGCATGTGCTCTGGACAGTTTCTTTTTGTTTAAACTTTTTTAACCACTTTGACCATAACTGTCTCAAATGAGTTGGCGGGGGAGAGGGTGGACTCCAGAAACCATCAGAGCACTATGAAACTGGTTGACCCACCATGTGAAGGTGCTATTTATAAGACTGAGTCTGTTATGGCTCCTCGGACCGACGTGTTCATAATTTTAATCCACTCTTTCTGCTGCTCCATTCTAATAAACGTCCTATCTTTACAGTACTGTACTTTTATTGTCACTATCAGTGCAGTCAGGTCAGAGCTTGTATTAATTTCATCTGAACTTTTGACTTTATACTCTGGAGTCAGGCAGGAAGACTTATTTGTTAAAGTATTATTTTTATAAAAATCATGTCATTTAAAAACCCAAAGAATAAATTTAATGAACTTATTGATTCGAAGTCACAGCAGACAGTTTGAAGAAAGAGACAGAAGGAAATAGGTGTTGAAATAAAACATGACAGATGTGGAAACACTGACTGAACAGTTTCTATGTTCTTCATACACTTGAAGTTTCTTCTTACCTTCCACGAGGATCACTTGGTGTTTGATTCTTTCTTCACGTTGATGAGAAATCAAATCACCGGCCGTCTCCACCTGTCGCAGCCTCTTCTCAGCTCAGGAAGCAGGAAGTTGATCAGAGTCAATGTTTAATCTGCAGGGAGACGTCTCACATCAGATTAACTCCTTCTTTGTCCAACATCAGATTATTTGACCCGTCTCAAAGAAAAAGCCCTGACCCGACGCTCAGCAGCCTCAGACCTGACGCCCAAAGTGAGCCTGTCTGCTCTGATTATTGATTATTGGCAGGAGTCTAACAAAGTTAAGTCAGGTCAACTGGACGGATTCTTCTTGTTGAAACGTTTCATCTTTTATCCAAAGGACTTCTTCAGTCTGAGGAGCTGCAACAAACTCAGTGTTATAAATAGCACCTTCTCATGGTGGATCAACTAGTTAGTTGTTTTTATTTTTATTTTTATTTTTTTAATTCATTTTGTTTAAAAACATGACAATTAAAAGAAAAACTAAACAAGATATACTGTACTGTATGTATA
>JBBPBX010035322.1:13596-32128 GCA_038048925.1 Garcialebias charrua
AAGTTGCACCAGTTTTGAGAGGATAATGTTTAATGCACCCCATCAACCCCAGTTAGTAGCCACATCAGCAGCGGGAGGTTTGGTGTTTCATGGGCTGTTTTAAGTTATAAAGTGTGTGTCATTTTCAGAGAGAAGTGCTTAGTTGCAGAATGTCACATGCTCTATTGAGCTCTCAAATGTCTGGTTCCTCTTCATTTAGAAAGAGGGTGTGACCCTAAAGCTTCTGGCAGTAAAAGAGGCCTTTCAAACTGAATGCCCGAACCCTTTAACCTCTGTGAAAACGCCCCTCCCCCAACTTTTCTTTATGCGCACAAATCCCCACAGGACGTTTTTGGACATTGAAAGTCTCAACCCGTGAAATTCACGCATTTAGCAATCTATCTTTGGTTAAAGAAAAATCTACCTAATATTTGACAATAACTTCTACAATAATTCAAACCCATGAATTTAACCATGTTTATTTTATTTATGTGTGCTGCATTCAAAAAAGCCTGTGCTGAATATATTCTTTTGTGGTGAAACAATGTTTGAGATGACTGTGTAATTTATTTAAGCTACCAATATAAAATGTAATTTTTGTTACTCACTTTTATTAGCACTGAAATATGGGCATGTTTCCAACTCAATCAATTCTATAAGTTATGATAAACTCTCACAGCTTTCTTTAAAATGATATAAACTCTTACATGTTTAAAATCAGAAAGAAAAATTCCCATATCGCCTTTAGAAGTATTATAAGTAGTGGCAAGCTTTTAAAGAGCTGCGACTTGTTTATTTATGGTTGTTCTAATATATAACTCAAGACTGAATTTGTTTTAAACAAACTTGTCTGGAGTTATAAAATTTTAGCTTTTTAAATGCTACATAATGTCTTATAAACATATTTAAACTTTTGTTCCAAGCACAACCTCAAGAGGAAGTTTAACCTGAAGATTCGTCTAATACCTAATTCAAATAAATGGATTTATATTAAAAAATACAATTGCTTTTAGTTTAATATGACCATAAATCATGTCAAAAGTGCTTTATTATAACATGTTTTAATTAGAGGAATCAGTCGTATACAATGTTTTTTTACGCAATAAACATGAAGATAAAAACATTTCCTTTCAAACCAGTCATTTCTGATTCTTTGTTTTTTGTGGTATCTCTGATAACATAAAATCAAAAAAGGCGTTCAATACAGAACAACTGGACTTTATTTGATAACATAGGCAAACTTTACAGCTTACTTCCTTAGTCATATATGTGAACATTTACATGATATTTACCAGTATCTGTGATGTTTCAGAATAAACTATGAAAGCAGTTTGAAGTGTGTGAGTGAAGCCCAAGACTTAAATTAGCCTCTGACATAAGATCGCTAACTGAAAACTTGTAGTAAAAACATTCTAACAGGCATCAGCAGGCTCCGGTGTCAGTGATGGTTACCCCCAGGACATACCATAATAATAAGAGCAGGCAGGATGAACACATCGCTGATGCATGTTGTGGAGAAAGCAAACCTGGAAATACTCATGAAAAGGTTTAAAAAATAGGTTTTGATTTTTTTTTTAAAAGTCTTAAATATAATTGTTAGGATAATATTTCCTTTTGTCAGATGTGATTGTAAATGGCACCTTGTAGTAAAATAATTTGCATTACTATTTATTCACTTACTACTATTTTCATTTGAGATTGCTTATCAAAATAAAAGCTTGCTACGTGATGCAGCACATGTAGCTTTGTATAGCAGGAGCAATTTAAAATGTAGATCAAATATATAGTAAATGTCTACTAACTCACAGGATGACTCAGTTTAACAAAGCCACAAATAACATAATTATTAGTGCCCTCTTCTGGTGAGATTTATGAATCTCTGCCCAAATAAATGTAATCCTCCAGTAAAGGTTAGTTTTTTGACTAAATAGCAGCCAATGTGAAAGCTATTATTTAATTTGATGCTTGAACCTACACAGACTTGTCTAGGTTTCATGTTTAGGCTAAGAATAAACTCAATATGTGAGTCAAAACCACACTGGCATGAGGGCTAATGAGTCATAAATGCTGCCAGTAATGTGGACCCTTCCCAGGCACGGATTAAATTTATAAATACAATCTGCTGTGTGTTTAATGGAGGAACAGTGCAAATGTTGCAAATTTCAAAAAAGGGTAAAAAATATTATTCATGCAAAGACTAGACGAAACATTTAGACTAGACTATTGCAATGGTTTATTATCTGGTTTATTTATTATTTATATACTTCTTAAAATCATCTTTAGTTGATCCAAAATGCTGCTGCCAGAGTCTTAACTGGTCTTAGTGGGAGAGATCATATCTCTCCAGTTTTAGCTTCTCTCCATTGGCTCCCTGTGAAATCCAGAATTGAATTTGAAATCTTACTTCTAACCTACAAAGCTCTCATATTTGAGATCTTGTTGTTCCATATTTTCCTAACAGAGCACTTTTCTCTCAGACTGCAGGTTTACTTGTGGTTCCTAGAGTTTTCCAAAAGCAGAATGGGAGGAAGATCTTTCAGTTATCAGGCTCCTCTCTTGTGGAACAAACTTCCAGTTTCTGTCCATGAGGCTGACACATCATCCCGTTTAAGACTGGACTTAAGAATTTCCTTTTTGATAAATCCTATATTTAGGGTTGGCTTGTTGTGCTGCTATAGTCTTAGACTACTGGAGGACAAATTGAGCACATTTCCTTAAATGAATTATTAAAATTAAATTGTTTTCATTTGATACTATTTCTATCTTAACGTGATTCTTGACCTGCCATTGTGTATCTGTTCCTCTCAAACCCAGCGGATCGAAGAAGATGGCCACTTGTCCTGAGCCTGCTTCTGCTAAAGATTTCTTCCTCATGAGGGAGTTTTTCCTTTCCACTGTCACCTTCATGCTTGCTCAAGATGAGAGTTCTGCGATGGAGTTAAACTAAAGCAGTCTGCTCCACAGATAATTAATGTTATAGATTTATGTTTTATGTATACAGTATGAATGTTTCTGTTCAGTGCCCTGTGATGACTTCTGTTGTGACTTGGCGCTGTATGAACTGAATTGAAATTGAACTGAATGCAAAGGTTCCTATTGGTTAGGAAGTGTAACCTAAAAATTACACGTTGAAACAAAACCATCTTTGTGCAACGCTGAGTTTTGTGGGCGTGTTTTCACGTCACTTTTTTTTTTCTTTTTACAATTACAGCCTTCTTAAAATGTCAGCTACTGTATATTGTTGATTTATTTGCTCACCTTCCCACAGCAGCAGACTCTGAGGAGCCACAGAGGGCCAGATCACCAAACTGTTGGCCTCGTAGAGCGGGTTGGTCAGACGCTCCAGCTCCTGTGGCCGATTCACCCACGACCAAAGAGACACAGTCTTCTCACGTAGACACAGACTGGTTCTGTAAAAAGGCAGGATACTAAGTATATCTAACTGTGAGCTTATAAAGTGGAAAAATATATAAAAAGTGTAAATAAATACAGATATTTAAGGATATCAGTTAAGTTTAAGGCTTAATATTTACGATTTTCAGAAACAAAATTAGGCTGGGGACTCAAAAGGAAACGTATGGCTGGTTTAGGCTAATAATAACATGAGTTTATTTAATCTCACCTTTCGGATGTGCTGTTGCCCAGGAAAGTACCAAACTGAGAGGCGTAAGCGTGTTCAAAAAGCAACACTAAGAAGGCCTCATTGAATTCAAAGGAGCAGGGAAACTGGCGAAGGATCTGCATCACACAGTCCAAAAAGAGCAGGAAGACGGGAGCTTCTTGTCGAGGCTTGCTGTTGGAGTAGGCAGACTGGGCACAGCGCTGCTGGAATGGGTGACCTGCCTGGGAGGGTGGGTAAAGAAGTGACAGGGGACATCAGTAGAAATACTAAAACTGCACCTAAAGCAAAGCCAGCATCCTCACTTGATGTTTCTGTCTCTTAATATGCCATAAACACTCATTTTATACTTTAACCTCTGCATTTAGGGGGTGCATAAAAGCTCCAAGAAGCTCACCTGGAGCCACTCTCGCTCCACCAGGCCCTGGAAGCCTTTGATGGTCCTGCAGACCGGCTCAAGTATGACCTGAGCTAAAGAGGTCACCTGCAGGGTGGAGTCAGTCCCTTCCGTGCCGTGAACGAGCACCGAAGCTCCCTCCCTGAAACAAACACGTACAGTTTGTCAGCATGCCTCACCAGTTCACAATCTGAAAGAAACACAAGTCCAGAACCTGTCGATGCACTGGGCAGCCAGGCAAGCAGTGGTGAGGATCTCCTTGACGTGAGTTTGCCAACTGGACGCCTCTAACTTGCTTAACCAGCGGTCCATGCTGTGTGACTGATCATTACAGGCCTCCACCAGCTTAATCAGGCTTTCCTGGAGGACATTATATCTGAAAACAACAAATATTTCACAAAGATCATTGACAATCTGACAGTCATTTAATTTGAGAAATAATCTGCACAAAATATATTGTTTTAATCCAGAAAATTAAACACTTTAAAGCTGCAGTTTGTAAGTTTTCTAAAAATATATTTTTAACATATTTCTTCACTATGTCACTATCTCCTGACAGACTGATGTTAGACAAAGTAATCTCTGAAAAAAACTATAGTCCCCTTGCTTCTCTAAAAGCATTTCTAAAAACCCACAGTGACCCGCCGTTAACCAGCCAATAAAAACAGAGTTTTTAACCAGCCAATAAAAACAGAGCTTCTCACTTCTCACGCTCCTAACCCACGCCCCCGCCTGTCCCAGCCCCAGCGGCCGCGCACGTTCTCGTTCAAAGGATTGCAAAGCGATGCAAAACTGTTTTGTATGTGACACAAATGTATTAAATTCCCCTTCTTCATCCCTGATCTGGACTTTTCTTTTGTTTTTTTGCCAAAAGTCAAGTGATCGCTTCCTCCTCCGCTGACTCCATGACTGAAATGATGAGGAAATGAATGAATTTGTCACGAGCGAATTAAACTCGGGTTCAACGTGGCTGCGCGAGGCTCTGCAGATTTCCTGGTGTTCTGGTGTGCTGGACCAGCGCTCCATGTTTTTATTTTATTTTTTAGAACGTTTTATTAACATATAAACACAGAATATCGCAGCGGCTGCGACAGGACATGCAGTGGAGGCGGAGCTAAGGAGGCTGAGCTGAATTTCAGCAAGAGCAAGGGGGATGGACCAGAATGCTTTCCCTGTTGAAAATTTTTCTAAGTCCTACGTTCTACAGAAACTTAAGACTGCAGCTTTAAATTAGCTCTACAGCATAAAATGAATCTCGTAAGAACTCACCTTTCGATGGCTTTGTGGATCCTCCTCCATTGGGGATAACTACCCTCAGACTCAAACCCCCCTCCTCGAGCTTTGGCCTGCTGGGCAACATTGATGGCGCGCGTATCGATTATGTATCCCCGTTTCCCCGGCCTCAGAGTGGCATTGATCAACTTCTCGTCTTCCTTGCAGCGGCGCCCATTCGTGCCCGTCAGTGGCTGCCCTGCTCGCATCATCACCTGGAAGGTAAAGTCATTTTAGGACCATGTCACGATGATACGGTCTGCCTCAGAGTTCCAGGCTCAAAGCCACAAATACTGAAGTGCAAACACATTTATGTGCACTCGCCATGCCGTTCTTCTTGTGATAGTAACTAAGTACTGGAAAACGTCCACCATGACGGAAGGTGGCAGCTTTTTTCAGAATGTCATCATCAATGTGTTTGGGCACTGCCACTAGAGGTGGGTATGAAGGACACACGCTGAAGTCCTTGTTGACGTCACTCAGTCTCCACTCGTCTGTCTGAAAGAGGACATTTGTGTGAAGTTCAGAGAGGGTACAAACAGCAAAGGTTGAGTGATCATATTCTGACAAGCCTTAGAGCTAACTGTGACAAATCACGACCATACCATGGACTCCAAATCTTTAAAGGTGTCCTGCGGAAGAAATGAATTCCATCCATCCTCTATGACTTCAAACATGGGCCGGTAGAAGAAAGGGTACATCAGAGAGACGGAATCAAGTGTGGACAGAGCCTGCGAAGGAATGAAATGTTAGTATTTCAGCAAGAATCACAAACCAAATGCCACACAGATAAAAGAAAATACCAGTGGCGGGCACAACTAACCAAAAAGTTAAGATGCGCAAACCGCTTAGTCACTAACTAAAATATTAGCTTCGCTAACGCTAAACAAATAAAAAATAATAATTTGTGGAAGCTAACACTAAAGCTCTAACTTTTATCATCCACTGCTGTTGCTGACACTGTAAGACTGTCTGTAATGACAACATTGTAAGTGAACACAACTCAAAATGGTTCATAAATCACAAGTAACGCATTCATGTCCCGTTCAGAGGTGAGCTTTCAAAAATTAATCTGATCCATTGGAATCAAAGAGGCAGAGCAGAACTCTGCTGGGCTGAAGCAGAAGTGATGCATTCAGTGTGTGTCAGATGTCTCCCTCATGTCATTTACTATAATGAATATCTCACTTTAGTGATCCTCTATGTGGGGAACTACTTTTATGAACTAACTACAAAGTTGCTGTGCGTCGTCATCATCAATATTCTCTCAGTAATAAATCTGTTTGTATAAAAATGTGTGAAATGTGTGAGAGAGTCACATCCCAGAGACTGTGTGAGTGTTGCAAAGCATGCTGGTAAGGAATTATGTGTGCAACGTTTCGGAATGTTTACGATGTTTCTGAGTATGAAAATTCATGAGCCAGAGACTGTTTGCAGTAGGTATGATGGGGGGAAAAGCACTGCGAGGGTGGTGACATCACCAGGTGGTGCTTAGCTTTGCTTAGCATTAGCATAGCATTCTTCCCTCCTCGACTTGAATTTATCGTTTATATATTTAGCAAAAGCTAATTCAGCTAAAAGTTTTCAAAGTTAGCACAAACACTAAGCTGCTAAATGGAAAGTTAGTTCAGCTATTAATGGATTAGAGCAGGGGTCTGCAACCTTTACGATCAAAAGAGCCATTTTTACACCTTTGTTCACTAAATTATAAGTGTTCAGAGCCGCAACAACATGTTACAAATGTGGTTATCAACTGGTGGCCCATGGGCCACTGTAGGTTTGTTGGAGGGGGCTTTTGTGGCCACTAGGGGTGACATTATAAAGCCAAAAATATCTAATGATTTTTAACATTTATTGATATAATTACAATTTAAGAAAAATGAAAGGACCAGCCTCTTGGGAAGGGGGATAGTTTATTTAATGAATAAAAACTATGAACTATGCAGACCTACCGGTACGTTTTTTTTTTTTTTAATTGTCAAAAAAATAAGTATAGAGATAAAGCATAAAGTTAAAGTACTGTATGTTCTACTCCTTGTACTTGTTCCAGTATTCACATATTTGCAAAATAAATTACAAGAAAACTGCTAAAACTAGTACTTTATTGTTGTTTGTATAACCAATAAAATTCAGTTTTTTGTTAGTTTTGGTTAAAGCTTGAAAAAGCCACTGCAGAGGGACCAAAGAGTCGCATGTGGCTCCAGAGCCGCAGGTTGTAGACCCCTGGATTAGCGTAACCTTGCCCACCACTAATATATGAAATAATATATATACGGAAATATACTGTGTAATATTAATGAAAAAAAAGCTCTGTGGACACTGTTGGAGACTATAAAAATTTGGAGTTTTACCTCAATGGAGCTGGCAATGTTGAGACATTCCTCCATACCAGGGATGTCAAGCTGGATCACCCTCAAGTCTTTGCATTTGACTATGATGCTTCCCAAGGATCCCACAAATCTAAAACACAATGTACAGATTGATTAAACAAGGCAAATCACTATGAAGTGAGCATATTTTAGATATTTTACAGGAATGAAAAAATCAAATATGGCAAACACTGTAGGAAAGTAATGCAGATGAAATGTCTTGTCAAAACTAGTTTAGTTATTCTAACCAGTTTATCTGCAAGCAGGACTTGGATTAATGTGCTGCTTGCTAAAGAATGTAGCTTCGATGCATCTTGTATATTCTTGTTTAACAGTGGATCATCGTAAATTAAATAAACATTGATGATGATTATTATGAAGCAAAACAAGGAACCACTTACTTTGCACTTGATCATCTCATGTTTAACTTTCATAAATCAATTATTTTTACTATAGGTTAATAAACATGAATGTAAATGAGGGCAAACATGAGCAAACAGTCTCATTATGGCAAACATTTTATTTCCTTTTTTTTTTTTACATACATATTCTAATTTTACTTGTGACCATACTAATCATTTGATCCATGCCGTTTGATGGACAACAGTGTAAAAACAGACTGGGAGCTTTTTGTAAGATGGTTTCTCTGTAGTGCATCTTTGCCACACTAGTTTCCTGACAGCAAACGGTCAACAATATTTATAACACAAGACAAACGTTACACCAATGTCCCCGTCGCTGGAGGATTTGAATAGTGAATGTTTGTAGTTTTCAAAACGAGTGTTTATCTGGACTGGAATTGAACAGGAGATTCGGGTAAGTGATTCAGGATTCAAGCAGTGTTAACTTTATGTTTTTTATCTATGAATTTTTCCGTTCAGTGCCCTGAGACGACTCCTGTTGTTACTTGGTGATGTATAAATAAACTGAATTGAAAATAAATTGAAGTAAACCTTTATGTTTTTGGAGCAAGATACTCAAGTGGGTAAGAGTTACACTGTGTATAAGAAGAAAGGTTTTTTTTTTTCTTTCTTGTCCACGTGACAGATTCTTGTGTGTGGAAGAAGCAATTTTATTTACGGTAAGTGGCTTCAATCATCTGCTAAGCTCATGAGCAAAACGAACGCAGACATGCTCTTGTTTGTAGTTTTCTACTTCGCCTTACAACCTAGCTGTTTTTTTGGTTACATTTTTTAATACCATTTTATTTTCACTTTATACAGTGTATTCTCAATGTGTACGCATCCTTTATGATTGTCTATTATTGTCTTTGTTGTCCACTGTTGTCATCACTCTTTTTTAAAATCAGGTCTCTCTTGTAAATGAGTCCCAGAGGCTCAATGGGACTAACCTGTATAAATAAAGGTTGAATGAATGAATCTACATCCAGGTGCAATGGCAGAGCCAGGGGGTGGCCAATGGTGGCCTTAGCCATCAAAGATTAACCTTTGTCCACCCCGCTGGCCACTACAATCATTTGGGGAAACTATACTTTTAAGCAATATAAAAACTAGAAAGCATAGTTTCCTCAAATGATAGCGGTGGCCAGTATACGAGTGCACGCGCAGACACACACACACGCATACATTTGGCAGCAGCCACCTTAAATTTTCACGTGGCAACCCATACTGACCTTTCTTACAGCTAGATGCAGCTACACAGCAAAATGGAAGTCCACATTTTGCTTATTTTTCAAGGCATCCAACTCACTAGGTTTGTATTTATTCATATATGGCGGCAGCCATCTTGTATTTTGATGTGGCAACCCAATTTTTGAAAAGAACCTCTCTCACGCCTAAATGTAACCACACACCAAAATGGAAGTCAGTACCTCACTGATTTTCCAAGTTGTCATGCTCACAAGTCAGTCAGACTCAAGGAGGACCTTCCAATTCTCCACCTCCGCTCTGTGATGGGGGACATGTTGGAGTTTCTTTGTGGTGCCGTTATGTTGTCCTGAGGTCATAAATAGCTTGAGGAAGTAGAACGGGTGCTACATTAATCAGATTAATGGATCAGTTGCCTAACTTCTCTGATACATGTAGGGGTGCAGGAAAAAAATCGTTTTTTTTAAGAATCTAGATTCTTAGTCCTGGCGATTCAGAATCGATTCTAAAAGCCCCAAAATCGATTTAAATTTTTATTTTATTTTTTACTGAAGTCTGTATATTATTTTGAGTTAAAGGTTAATGCACTATGGTAGGCTGAAGTCTGTTTACTTTTGTATTTATATATTTTGACTTATTTGTTTGTGATGGACTGGAGACCTGTCCAGGTGTCCCCCGCCTCTCACACAGTGATGGCTGGACATGGACACCAGTGACCCCCGTGACTTGGGTAAAGATGATGGATGGATGAATTATTTGTTCCTAGATTTTTATTTTATTGTTTTAGAGAAATCCAGAAAACTAAGCTAATCTAATACTGGTAATTTAAGTTACAGAATGTAATGCAATCCTGTATTATTTGTTCCTATTTTTGGTATAAATATCAAATGATGCAAAAAAATTTGATGCAATAAGGAACCTAAAATTATTGTTTTAAATAAATGTTCTATTTGTTTACATTGTTGTTTATTCTTTTCAGCTTGTCAGTTACAAAACTGAAACTAAATTTATGACCATTTTAATAGAAAAATCGTTTCTGAATCAAAAATCGTTTCTGAATCGAAAAAAATCGATTTTGAATCGAATCGTGACACCAAAAATCGGAATCGAATCGATTCTCCAGACACTGAGAGATTCGCACCCCTAGATACATGTGTCAAAATTATTCATAGCAAGACACTTAAGTGCACAAAAGCACTATATGAATGTGAGTGTGAGCAACTGTGCAGTCAAAAAATACAAATAAAGCAGATGATATATCATTAACTCAAGTAAATCAGCACATTTGTTTCTGACAATACGATTTTTAATAAAGTGAAGGAGCTTTAAAGTATTTTATTTAGCTTTTTAGAAGCAAACAATCAAAACGGTGCAGACCACAGTCTTAATAGTCCTCTATGAAATGTGTAATCGTGTAGTTTTCTGTTTGCTATGGTCCAGACCTGGACAGTTTATCTACATCTATTCACAAAAAGCAATTCAAAAACATGTTGAATATGCAGTTTATAAGTTTTGAAGGCACAAAATTAGTAAAATCTCACCTCTTCTCCACGGAGTCTATGTTTGAATGAAGCAGCCACAGTTCCTCTGTGTTGTCCTGTCTGGAGGACAGAATCAGGTGATGACCAGTCAAACATAAAGTTCCCTCCACGGTGGGCATGAAGGGTCGGTGCAGGACGACCCCGTCCACTCTGGGTGTTTTTATCAGCTCTGCGAACTCCATGATGATCTGAAAGAAAAACCAACACAGCCTAAAATGACTAAGGCAGAAATGAAGAGTCTGAAAGATTCATGCGAGCAACGCAACATGTTACTGCTGTGGTTTAAAAACATATCGTGCATGTCACGACAGCAGAAAAGCACAATGAACAACTTGTCAGCAAGATTCAGGAAATCATCAAGCGGCTAAGGCTAGCTGAGCTAGCTTCGTGACAGAAACAAAACATTTATCGTAAAATATGTTCTCGTTTCTTCTCTTTACCTCAAACAGTCTACATTTAGTGTAGTTTAAATACAAAGCAAAGATACTAAACGTTTCCTAACACTGTTAGACACATTATCCGCATCCTTACCAGATATTCTTTTTTTTATTTGGCCGACACTGGTACGGTTGCAAAAACAAACCGTGTGGAAACAAACAACACAAGAGAAGTTCCGTTCTGTGTGGCGTGCGGGGAAAATGTCTCATTTGTTCACGACGTCGACTCTAAGCTAAAGTTCAATAAATGTTATTTTAAATATGAAAATTATTGATAGTAAATTCCATACACACTTGGTAAGTGGGAAAAAATATACAGTATACATATTGCATGCATGTTGCTGCACTATTAATTTGAATTACTATCTGGTTAAATATTATACAGTAGTCTACAACACAATACAATACAGTACAACATAACATAATAAAAATTACACATGTTGTATGAAAACTGAAATGATGTTGAATAAAATGTAGCTGTCGGACTGAACCACATCATCTACACACGCATCCATCCTTTACCCACTTCATCCTTTTCGGGTTGCGGGGGTCACTGGTGCCCCACTGATCCAGCAATCTCTGTGCGAGAGGCGACTCGAGGTACACCCTGGTCAGGTAGCAAGTCCATCACAGAGACGCATAGTGACAAACATCAATTCACACTCTCACACAAGGACAAGTTAGTTACCAACATGCATGTTTTTGGTCTGTGGGAGGAAACTGGAGTATCTAGTAGAAAACCCATGCATGCACAGAGAGAACATGCAAACTCCACCCAGCTATATCCCAGGCCGGGATTTGAACCAGCAACCTTCTTGCTCTATCTATCTATCTATCTATCTATCTATCTATCTATCTATCTATCTATCTATCTATCTATCTATCTATCTATCTATCTATCTATCTATCTATCTATCTATCTATCTATCTATCTATCTATCTATCTATCTATCTATCTATCTATCTATCTATCTATCTATCTATCTATCTATCTATCTATCTATCTATCTATCTATCTATCTATCTATCTATCTATCTATCTATCTATCTATCTATCTATCTATCTATCTATCTATCTATCTATCTATCTATCTATCTATCTATCTATCTATCTATCTATCTATCTATCTATCTATCTATCTATCTATCTATCTATCTATCTATCTATCTATCTATCTATCTATCTATCTATCTATCTATCTATCTATCTATCTATCTATCTATCTATCTATCTATCTATCTATCTATCTATCTATCTATCTATCTATCTATCTATCTATCTATCTATCTATCTATCTATCTATCTATCTATCTATCTATCTATCTATCTATCTATCTATCTATCTATCTATCTATCTATCTATCTATCTATCTATCTATCTATCTATCTATCTATCTATCTATCTATCTATCTATCTATCTATCTATCTATCTATCTATCTATCTATCTATCTATCTATCTATCTATCTATCTATCTATCTATCTATCTATCTATCTATCTATCTATCTATCTATCTATCTATCTATCTATCTATCTATCTATCTATCTATCTATCTATCTATCTATCTATCTATCTATCTATCTATCTATCTATCTATCTATCTATCTATCTATCTATCTATCTATCTATCTATCTATCTATCTATCTATCTATCTATCTATCTATCTATCTATCTATCTATCTATCTATCTATCTATCTATCTATCTATCTATCTATCTATCTATCTATCTATCTATCTATCTATCTATCTATCTATCTATCTATCTATCTATCTATCTATCTATCTATCTATCTATCTATCTATCTATCTATCTATCTATCTATCTATCTATCTATCTATCTATCTATCTATCTATCTATCTATCTATCTATCTATCTATCTATCTATCTATCTATCTATCTATCTATCTATCTATCTATCTAAATAAATAAATAAATAAATAAGTACATAAATAAATAAATAAGTACATAAATAAATAAATAAATATACTTTGGTAGCTTTAGCATCCGGTCTAAAACAACTGCCATCTCCATTTACTGAGTCTTTACAACAAATATTTAAGAAGGCCTCTGATGGTCACGTCACACCTTGAAAACACCCAAGAAATAAAACTTGGTAAAAATAAAAACATTTACCTGCATTTTGTTGTGTTTTATTTTCCCTGTGCAACAAAATATCTGTTACAGAGGTCAGAAGGCCACAATCTGCAAGGAAAAATTAAATGCCTGAGGGAAAGATTTTGCCTTTGGTGCGTCATCCTGTCCAGGCCAAATGTAATTACTGTAATGCACATCTGCATGTTATTTATGGGGCCAAGATGGGGCAGGGGTAGAGCAGCCAACCTGGGACCAGAAAGTCGTGGCCCGACTCCCCATCATTCCCACATGCTGTGTCCCTGCCACCTGGGTGCATCTCAGGTGTGATGGGTTAAATGCGAACTAATTTTGCCATTGTATACATACAATGATGACAACATATATGATTTTACTTTTAAATATTTATCTTCTTTGTTCATGACATTTTTAATCTGCACATACAGTACAGTAGATTATAAGCAGGGTTGCAGCATTTGACTCATTTAATGAACCAATAATTGACTTTAGTAAAGAACAGGAGACAGAGGAATGACATAATAAACTATAAACACTGATTGAAATCTTTTTTTTAGCTCTGTTTTCATGAGCAGAACTGGGTTTTTTTTAAATTATCAACTCTATTCACCCAACCATCGTTTCAATAAAACCTTCATTAAATCCAAGGAATGACACTAGGTGGTGACATTGGAACATTTTAAGGCTCCCGAACTGAACTAAATCAAAGTTATATTTCCATTTTATAAAAGATAAATTTAGGGTGCTCTCCTTTGTAGGTTTTGCTTTCTTCTTCAAGAAACTTCTGCTATTTTTGGGGGTTCTTCTACAAGAAAGTCATGACTGGGGCAAACAGGTGCATCTAAAAAAAATTAGAATACCCACCTGTATTGTGAAAAAGTGCAACTTTTTGGAAACTCATATCATTGTTCAAGTTCCTTTATTGACATTCACATCACATTTGGTGCATGAGGTGGAACGAAATTATGTACACAGGTTCCCAGTTACACCCAAAAATGGCAAAAATATAAAGTATAAAAAGAAACAGTAAATAAGGATCTAAGATATACACTAAACACTAATAATGTAAAGCAATACAGCTTAACAACAGCAGCCTGAACATGAGTCTGTGGTGAGCAGATTAATTTTGAGGGAGTGAGGTCCTTCATGATGCAGGTGGCCCTCTTCCTGCATCTGGAGGTGTACCGTATTCTCCGCAATATAAGTCGCACATTTTTGCCTAATTTGCATGCCCTGCGACTTATAGGGCGAAGCGACATATTTATGGATTTTTTCCCATATTTTTAGACCAATTTTTGACTGAGATATGACAGTTTTTCATTTAGGCAAAAAAATGGTGCAGTACCACTTTCGGCCGCTAGGGTCCACCGACCGTTCCCGGCTCATGTGTCCGCAGGAAGCCTCCTCTGGTCGGACTCACTCTGTTGCAGCCCGGCCTCCTACTTTCTGGAGGTATGAACTACTGTTAGCTCAGTGTTTGTTAGCAAAATAGGTCAAGAACCACAGGACAGATTTTGATCAAACTTACAGAAAGTAATCACTGGATGGACATTTACAACTGTTTAGCTTTATGAGATGTTTGAGATAAAATTCAATGTTTTATAACCGTAGATGTGTAGCAGTTAGCTCCGTGTTTTTAACGGGTACTATTTTGCAAAATAGCTTATGAACGACAGGACAGATTTTGTTGAGACTTACAGAAAGTAATCACTAGATGGACATTTACAAACTGTTAGCTGTAGGAGATTTTTGAGCTAAAATTCGATTAATTTATAATTTATTTTCGCAGCGCGCGCGACCGTTTGGAAGACGTCAAAGCTAAACAATTTAAATTCAGCAGATTTGACCATTACATGAATTTATTAAAGGTTCAGTATGTAATTTCTGGAACACGCTGGAACTTAGGAAAATTTTGAACAGACAGGTTTCTGGTCCCTCACCCTCAGAGCCATATATGGCTCTGTTACCCCTTGCTCTGCTGAAATTCAAATTCAAGCTCTGTTTTTATTGGCTGATTCAAATTCAAGCTCTGTTTTTATTGGCTGGTTACAAACTCTGTTTTTATTGGCTGGTTAACGGCGTGTCACTGTGGCTTTTTAGAAATGCTTTTAGAGAAGCAAGGGGACAATAGTTTTTTTCAGAGATTACTTGTCTAAAATCAGTATGTCAGGAGGTAGTGACAGAGTGAAGAAATATGTTAAAAATATATTGTTAGAAAAGTTACATACAGCTCCTTTAAGGAAAGGTTAATCTAAGACACACTTTTACTATAATGTTAGCCAACAAATATATATTTTAAGTGTTTATCTTGCTAAATTTTAAAGAAAATGCTGCGGTCCCTCCCGTGCGGGTGGGTGCACGTAGCAAAACTACTTTTTTTAATCCAGCTGATTTGACAATTACGTGCATTTATTAAGGAAAGGTAAGACACATCTTTGCTATAATTTTCAGCAAACAAATAATTGTTTACCGTGTTAATCTTGTTAAAGTCCTTCAGTGCAGCTCCTGTAACAGCCATTTGCAGCAGGGCAAACCTCCGGCCCACATTTCGGGTTGTCAACGGTGACGCGTAACATACGCGACGCATCAGCGGTGACGCATAATAGATGTAACGTATACGGCGGTGCAACATGTTTATGGATTTTTCCAATTTATTGGCAATAATTGGACAAAGAAAATAGAAAGGCCATAGAAAGTGTCCTGACCAGCTGCATCACTGTGTGGTTTGGTGCATGCACTGCATCATGCCGCAAGAGCCTCCAGCGCATCGTGAAAGCAGCTGAGAAGATCGTCGGCACCTCCTTGCCCTCACTGCAGGACTTACACAGCAAACGCCTCACTCGGAAAGCCCACCGCATGGCAGGTGATCCCACACACCCACTACACAGCCGCTTTAGACTGCTGCCATCAGGGAGGAGACTGAGGAGTCTCCAGGCTCGTACCAGCAGACTGAGAGACAGCTCTGTTCATCAGGCAGTCAGAATGCTAAACACTCTGCCTGCTCTGCCTCCCCTCCCATTTGAACTGCCTTAACACAAAAAACTTTCTCACACATTACCACTCAACACAAAGTTTTTAACACTGGACCCTGTGTCATCAAACGGGTTATTCACT
Source organism: Garcialebias charrua (assembly GCA_038048925.1). Lineage (NCBI taxonomy): Eukaryota > Metazoa > Chordata > Actinopteri > Cyprinodontiformes > Rivulidae > Garcialebias > Garcialebias charrua. The sequence continues at coordinate 30,048 of JBBPBX010035322.1, forward strand.
AAACTCTCGGTCATGTGCTCATTCAGTTTGCACTACTTCTCATATTTGCACTAATGTTTGTATTACATTACTGCCTATAGTCATACTACTGTTTACATTCACTGTTTACATTTATTAATACGGTTTACATTTATTACTACTGCTTTACATTTATTACTACTGTTTACATTTACACTACTTTTATCTACACTACTGCAGATACATATACAGCATTCTCTGACTAGCCTTATCTAAGGATGCCAAATGTGCCTTATGTGCCTCACTGCATATGCCACTTTGCCTCTATACCAACATCAACTACCTCATACATATACTGTGTACATTAACTTATATGCTGCTGTGCCACTCTTTGCAAATGTCAATGCTAGAACCTTCAGTTTATTTTATAGATATACTTTTTATACTACTATGCAAAAACTCAGGACAGTATTACACTTTTATTATTTCATTTTATGCTTATGTTCATTGGGTGTTTGGTGTTTTAGGGGTGTTTGGTGTTTCAGTGTTGGTGTAAATTTTCATACTTTTATACTATTATGAAAAAACTCAGGACAGTGTTACACTTTTACTATTTTATGCTTATGTTTATTAAATGTTTTAGTGTTTAGATGGTTACTGTTGCACTGAGGGACTGAGAGAAACACAATTTCAATCCTGTGTATGTCCTGTACATATTGCAGTTCTGACAATAAAGTTGACTTTGACAAAGCGACTTATAGGGCGGTGCGACTTATCGGCCGGAAAATACGGTAGATGTCTGTGATGGTGGGGAGACTGACTCCAACATCTTCTGTGCAGCCTTCACCACTCTCTGCAGAGCTTTTCTTTCTGCAGCTGTGCAGCCTCCATGCCACACGTTGATGCTGGAGCACAGGATGCTCTCCACTGCCCACCTGTAGAAGGAGGTGAGGACTGAGCTTCCCAGACCAGCTCACCTCAGCCGCCACATAGATTCTTTACGCAGAGTAAAATATTTCAATCCTTTATTTCTTAATTATAAAACAAAACTCAGTGTTTCTGAACATTAGAATATTGTGAAGATGTTCAATATTGTAAACTCCTAGTGTCACACCCTAACCAGCTGATTAACTCCCACACATGAGCTACAAATGTTTCATTTCTCAAGTCAAGTGACTGCTGAAAGAGACATCAGAAGCTTCTTACCTGCTGAGGACAAAAAAACTGGACTGTTGCTCAGTGGTCCAATGTCATCTTTTCAAATTAAAGTAATTTACATGTCATTTGTAAATCAAGGTTCCAGAATCTGGAGGAAGAGAGGTCCAGAATCCTTGTTGCTTGAAGTTCAGAGTGAAGTTTCCACAGTCAGTGATGGTTTGGGTCCATGTCACCCACTGGTGTTGGTCCACTGTTTCCTGAAGTCCAGTCCATGCAGCATCTACCAGGACATTTTAGCGACTGCATGCTTCCTTCTGCTGACGAGCTTTATGGAGATGCTGATTTCATTTTCCATTAAGGCTTGTCTCCTGCCCACACTGACAAATGTACCAAACAATGACTGTGTAATATTCTAATATTCTGAGAAAAAAAAAAATTTTTACTTGAAGAAATGTCAGTTCCATAGCTGTTCTGCTACTATTTCAGGACATTATGGGAAGCTTTGATTTAAACCTTTAATCTTTTAATTGGAGGGATGATGACCACAGAGCCATGATTGACTCAAAGAGCAGACATTAAACAAAATTTTTATAGAGTCTGGCACAAGATAAAAAAAAAGTTTTACATCACGTTGTGAGTAATGTTTGTCGCTGTGGGCTAATGAACTCCAAATAGGTTGAAAATGTATTTGATTAGCAACACCAGGCAGCTGCTCTCCCTCCAAATTTCTATAAAAGCCATGTGTGGTTTTATTAATTTTTTCATGCACTACTTCTTCATTTTTACTTAACAAATATGGATGCTGCATAATATGCCATTTATGGAAATATTTTCCCCAAATCAAGATATTTTTTTAATTTTGTCCTGAGAAAACATTAGTAAAAACAGGGAAGTGCTACTTTATATTCTGAACATAAAGACAGGAAAATGAATCAGACAAAAAATGGTCCAGGAAAACACACAAA
>JBBPBX010035324.1:0-32127 GCA_038048925.1 Garcialebias charrua
CCTGTGAGAGTTCACTCACTGAGTCAGAGCTGAATTACATCAAATTATGAAAGAAATACATAAAAACATGTATCAATACCTCCTCACAGACGACGAGACAAACTTCTTGTAGTTTGGTCTTCAGGACGTCAGGATGGTGCTGAGTCAGCGTCTGGACAATTTTCATCCCCTCCTGTTTCTGGTTCCTGTTCATTTAAAAGATCAAAATAAACTCGTTTTAATAAAGATACAGGTACAAGTTCTCCAAACACTGTTTAAACGTCTAACAAATGCTGCTCAGGAAAATGAAAGTCTTCTGAGGACTGCAGCTCAAGGACATGAGACTTCTCGGAGGTTTGTCCAGCACTTCACATCATGTCTCTTCTGTTCTGCAGTCTTCAGGCTGCTCGCACTTGTTTTCTTCTGGTCTACTACCGGTAAATAAAAAACACCAGTCACTAACATGTCTTATAACTCAACGGGTTACAGACGACAATGGACTGGATTTACTGGAAATGTGATTTAAAGTTTTCTTATGAGCAACAAAAACTGAAATCTGGCATTTATTTGTTATACACTTTATTTACTAGATACAGGTTTAAATTTAATTTGGTGTGCTTTACAGCACAAAGTTGAAATGTTAAACAACAAAATAAAAATGTTGATGTTTTTAATAATTTATTGGCTAAAAAATGTTTAAAGTCTCTTGGAGTAAAACAGGTTTGTTCACAAAAACATTTTAAAAGTTAAAGATCTTAAAAGTTAAAGTTAAAGGTTCAGTATGCAGTTTCTGTAGAACTGCAGCAGTTAGAAATATTTTCAACAGGCAAAGCATTCTGATCCCTCCCCCTCAGAGCCATATGTGGCTCTGCCCCCTTGTGGTCTGTTGAATTTCAAATTCAAGCTCTGTTTTTATTGGCTGATTCAAATTCAAGCTCTGTTTTTATTGGCTGGTTACAAACTCTGTTTTTATTGGCTGGAAAATGGCGGGTCACCTTTTCTTTTTAGAAATGCTTATTTACCACCTGGAGAAGCAAGGGGACAATATATATATTTTTTTTTTCAGAGATTACCTGGCTAACATCAGTCTGTCAGGAGGTAGTGACAGAGTGAAGAAATATGTTCATAAAAAAAGCTACATACTGCAGCTTTAAAGACCCACTACACAGCTGCTTCAGCCTGTTGGGAGGAGACTGAGGAGTCTCCAGGCTCGAACCAGCAGACTGAGTGACAGCTCTGTTCATCAGGCAGTCAGGATGCTAAACACTCTGCCTGCTCTGCCCCCCTCCCATTTGAACTGCCTTAACACTAAAAACTTTCTCACACATTACCACACAACACAAAGATTTTAACACTGGACTCTGTGTCATCAAGCGGGTTATTCACTAAACTCTCGGTCATGTGCTCATTCAGTTTGCACTACTTCTCATATTTGCACTAATGTTTGTATTACATCACTGCCTATAGTCATAATACTGTTTACATTCTCTGTTTACATACTACTGTTTACATTCAATGTTTACATTTATTAATACTGTTTACATTTATTACTACTGCTTACATTTATTACTACTGTTTACATTTACACTACTTTTATATCTACACCACTGCTGATACATATACAGTATTCTCTGACCAGCCTCATTTAAGGATGCCCAATGTGCCTTACTGCATATGCCACTTTTGCCTCTATAACAACATCAACTACTGCCTCATGCATATACTGTGTACATTAGCTCATATGCTGCTTTGCCACTTTGCAAATGTCAATGCTAGAACCTTTAGTTTATTTTATAGTTATACTTTTTATACTTTTTTATACTAGTATGCAAAAACTCAGGACAGTATTATGTTCATTAAATGTTTAGTGTTTTAGTTTTAGTTTTAGAGTTGGTGTAAATTTTCATACTCTTATACCACTATGCAAAAACTCAGGACAGTGTTACAGTTTTACTATTTTATGCTTATGTCTATTATTATATGTTTCAGTGTTTCAATGTTTAAGTGGTTACTGTTGCACCGAGGGACTGAGAGAAACGCAATTTCGGTCCTGTGTATGTCCTGTACATATTGCAGTTCTGACAATAAAGTTGACTTTGACTTTTGACTTTGATCTTCTTTCTGTAAGTTGAACATTCTTTAGTAACATTTTCAAAACATCACAAAACTTAACTTGTGTTTGTATAAAAACCATTACAGACATTAAAATACCAGTTCATCCAACTAAAGTCCTGCTTTTTGTCACTGGTTTAAACTTGACGTGAAGTTTGTCTCAAACATGGAGCTCTAAAGTGGGCGGGGCTTCTCACTCATTTCACCAAAATCCTGTCGTCTGTGTTTCAGATTTGGGGAAATATCCAGTTATAGCACGCTTCTTGATTGAGCCGTAATGACTGAGTTATCTCTTTAGTAGACAGTCGTGATGGATCCTCATCATGTGGAGTCACTAGTATGTTCTCAGGACATGTGTCCTCAGGAGGACATGTCTCTGGTTTCTCCATAGTTTCTCTACACGGTGAGCCACTGCAGCGCTCTTAGCTTTCTGTTGGTCCATGATCCTGGACTCTCTGTCATGGGTTTGTTCTCCAGACGGGCTCCCAGTTTTCTTTAAACACAAGAAAGTGAAACAAGAGTTAAAACAGGATATTTTCTAGCCTGTTTTCATGTTGTTTAGCAAACACCTGCTGTGAAATCAACTCTAACAAAGTCAGAGATTTGTGTTGGTGGAGCAGTTAGACTGTTGATCGAGTTCTACCTGATCCAACGACAAAACTGCTTCGTCATGTTTGACTTCTTTTCTTCCATCTCTTACGAACAAGGTTCAACTAAGTCCTTTAGGAGTCCAAGTAAATGTGATGGCTCTCTCCACACTGTCTGTGTAATTAACTGATCCAAGGTTCAGCAGAATGCAGCATCACTTGTGTGATGTCATAAAGTGAACGTTTGTGTTCCAGTTGTCAGTTAATCACCATGGACTCTGTTTGCTTGGTTTACTTATAGAAACATCTATATTTATGAATAAACAACTGAAATTACTATTTCAATACTGTTTTAATAGACATCTGTTTACAGATGCAAAGTAGAAATCTGCATAAACTCTATAAAAACACACGTACCCCACTTTCCTACAACATTTATTGAGGTGGCTAACAGGAAGTGCCTGTTGCTTTACTTCCTGTTAGCACATAGCTCATTCTACAGTCATTGACTGAGTTAAGGAGACTTGATGTTCAAAAAAAACTGAAAGATGAGCCCAGAGATTTAAAAAGCGCACAAGAGCATTTTGTTTCAGGCTGACTATTGTTTCTTGTTAGAGAAACTGACTCGGGCAGATGTCAGACTCTGAGCTTTGATTGTTGAAAACACTTCCTGTGACTTGTTGCCACAGGGTTACGCCAAAAATACACTACATGCGTTATGGCTCCGCCCCGCTCCGGTCCGACCTCCGCAGCAAATACGCACCCATTATAATCAATGACAGAATTTACACTGACTCCGCACGGCGGCGGCGAGCTGCGGAGAGCGGACGGCAGTCCGTCAAAATTAGAAATTTTTCTATTTCTGCCGGAGCTGTGCGGAGTCAACTTTTGAAGATTACGTCGCACCAACAGGAAAAGGAACGAGCACAACTTCCGTATTTACAAAATAAAATCACCACGGGCGGACTTAATCCTAGCTCTATACGGATTTATTTGTACAAAAATGCTGTCAAACTATCATTTATGACTACGCCTACAAACGCAATACAAGAAATAAATAAAGTATTTTATTCTGAAATGTAATACATCACTTCCTGTTGCTCAAACCATGTCCTGTCGCTCATTTACGAGAGAAGATCAAGGCAGCAGTCTCTACTGTTGTTCTCCTTCTTCCACCGAATTAATTGTTTTGTTCTGACTTACTTATTTATCACTTGATTTATCGCGCGATCCCGCAAATCCTGCTTATGCGTCTAGGAGCGGCGCATGCAGGCGGACCTGAGCTGAGCGGAGGCAGGGGAAATTGGAGTTTGAGACGCTCAGCTGCGACCTGCGGAGCGGAGCAGACCGCATGTAGTGTATTTTTGGCGTTATTGTCTCTGATTTGAACAGAATCAACTTGAAATGCTTACAGAGATCTGCTGCTGCACTGAAAACATCATGAAGCTACAACTTTTTTGTTTTTATTACACTAAAGACATAAAAACTATATAAAAAAAAAAACAAGATAAAAACTACAATCAGTACAAACCTGAGCTTAAAGTTCATATGTTAGGTAAAAGTAATACCATTTTGGTTCAAGATGGCTGCCACAACTACCTCAGAAAACTCAAAATCGACTATAACTCAGTCATTATTTGAGATACTGAGCTGAAATTACTGTATGTACATCTGAGAGTGAGTTGTTGTACATTCCTAATGCAAATTAAATATCCAAGAGGGCCACCTTAACTAAAAGGGAGAAAAATTACTATAACCCAGCTATTTTTAAACGATAACCAACATATCCTGATGCATGCTTAATAATCCAGGTAGAAAAATCTAAAAAAGTTAGGTCCTCTATTATCTGTCCATGGACCAGACTTAACTTTTTTAGATAAACAAACAACCTTCAACAAATTTGAACAAAGTAAATTAGCTTTTAAGTTTACACTTCATTGTCACAGATGATGCAACTTCTTGGATTACATGGCTTGAGAAAATTCAGCTTCACTCAGAAACACATCACTCTTTTTGAACTCCTTGATCATTCTTTCTAAACTTACTTTTCTTTTTTTTTTGGCCACAAATGACCACCATCAACAACTTCAATCCACAATATGCACTCACTCTTTATCAATAATTTGAAAATGTTATATGTATAATTTATATTGTATAATATTGTGGATTGTGGTGGTTTGTTTTTGTAAATTGTGGCAGTATGATGTGTTTAAAAGGAAGCGTTCATGTGGTGTTTTTTATAGTTTGACCTGATCACAGGTAATCTCATTTAAATACCGTTTTACAAAAACAACTCTGTGGTCACCAAAAGCTCCTGCACAATTTTTTTTCATTCATTCATTCAACCTTTATTTAGTCAGGTAAATCTTATTGAGCCTCGAGGGCTCATTTACGAAAGCGACCTGCTACAAACTAAAGAATGATGAACATCAATGATAAAAAATACATTAAACAGTAAACAAAAGAAAAGAAAAAGTAGCAAAAACATTATAAGGTAGATGTACAAAAAAATCAAAGACAGGAACATATCTGCATTGGTTTTTGCCAGGATTCCAACAGATTCTGAAAACCATCCAGAGAGGTCAGGGCCGAGAGCTTCCATTTTATTTTACACATTTTCACAGACTCAGATTTTTTTGATGTTTTTAGTTAATTTGCCATTTTTTTATATGAAAATTTCTACAAATTTACAGTAAATCAGTCTTTGTACACAAGTGTTTTATTATCATTATGCCGATGTAAAACAGCTGGATGTGGGAATATGTTATTTTTCATCACTTTCCCTATTTTTAAGATTACCTAGGATCCCATCCACCCTCATCTTTTCCAGTTTCTTCTTTTTTGGGTCATGGGGGTCACTGGTTTCCATGTCCAACTATCATTGTGCAAAAGTCAGGGACACCCTGGACAGGTCTCCGGTCCATCACAGGGACACATAGAGACAAACGAAACAAACAACCATTCACTCTCTCACTCACACCTAGAGACAATTTAGAGTTACCAATCAGCCTAACATGCATGTTTTTAGTCTGTAGGAAGAAACCGGAGTACCTGGAGAAAACCTTCACGTTCACAGAGAGAATATGCAAACTACACCTGGAAAGACCCCTGGCCAAGATTCGATTCAGCAACCTTATTGCTGAGAGGAAGCAGCTCTACTAGTTGGCCCACTGTGTCGCACCTTAGACAAACTGAAGAGCTGAAATATTTATTTCTAATCTTTGCTTTGTTGGCTCTATAACATTTAACCTTCCATTATCTGTCATTTTTCAAGAATATTTTACATCACCAAGGTTTTATTACCGTAATTGCCGGTGTACAAGTGGCTACTTTTTTCTTACACTTTGTACCATGTGTTTATGTGCTGAACTGTCTAACTTATGTATCTTTTTTCACAAGTCATATTTTTATACTTTATCTTGACAGACTTCCTGCTGCTGACTAAAATCAAAAAGGCGTTCAATACAAGATCAACTGGACTTTATTTGTTGCAGAAGACGTTTCAACCCCTATCCAGGAGGCTTTTTCAATTCACTGAAACCAAAAAGTGAGCGTGTGGAGTTATAACAGTCTAAAGAAATCACGCACCATCATATGTAAATTGCAAGCTGAGGTAACACATACATGTAAATTGACAGATCACACCTTAACAGTAGGGGGTTCCCTTGAAGTCTCTGGCAGAAAACACACAACTGTAGATTGACAAAAAAAACACCTCACAAACCAACAACAGAGGTTTCTCAAACAACTTTGTTAGTCTAATTCACAGACAAGACAACTCTGCTCCCATCCGGTGTAAAACGTCTGGGAATCAGCCCCAAAACTGAGTTATAAGTCTTGGAAAGTTGAAATCTCAGACCTCCTCCTCTGTTAAGAGAAGGTTTTTCTCTCTTAACATAAACAGCTTCCTTCACACCCCTCTCAAACCATCTGTGCTCTCTGTCCAAAATTTGCACATTTTGGTCATCAAAAGAGTGACCCTTGTCCGTGAGGTGGAGGTGAACAGCTGAGTTTTGTCCAGAGGAGGTTGCTCTCCTGTGTTGGGACATTCTTTTGTGGATGGGTTGCTTAGTTTCTCCAATGTAGCGGTCTGGGCAGTCCTCGCTGCACTGGACTGCGTACACCACACCACTTTGTGTGTGGGGGTTCTGTCCTTAGGGTGGACCAGCCTCTGTCTGAGAGTCCTACTGGGTTTTAAATGTACTGGGATGTTGTGTTTGTTGAAAATCCTTCGGAAATTCTCTGAGACTCCAGCAACATAAGGAATGACAATGTTTTTTCATCTGTTAGTCTTTTTTGTTCATTATTGTGTTTAGCAGATTTCCTTGCTGACTTGACAAGGACAAGGATTTGGACAAAAGGACCAACTTCACCCCAGACCACATCTGCACCCTGCTGGATCTCTGCCTTTCCACCACTTATTTCAAGTTCAATGACAGATTTTACAGACAGAAGCACGGCTGTGCCATGGGATCTCCAGTGTCACCCATTGTTGCCAACCTTTACATGGAGGAAGTGGAACAGAGAGCCCTAAACTCCTATGAGGGGACAACTCCAAGCCATTGGTTCAGATATGTGGATGATACCTGGGTCAAAATCCAAGCCAGGGAGGTGGAAGCGTTCACCAGACACATCAACTCGGTTGATAACAACATCAAGTTCACCAGAGAGGATGCTAACAACAATAAGCTGCCTTTTTTGGACTGTTTGGTGCATATGGAGGGAGAGGACAGTCTTAACATTGAAGTTTACAGAAAACCAACCCACACAGACCAATATCTCTTGTTTGACTCTCACCATCCACTGGAGTACAAACTTTCTGTCATCAGAACCTTACAGCATCAGGCAGAACACATCCCCACATGGACAGAAGGGAAGAAAAAGGAACAGAAACACATCAACAAATCTCTGCAAACATGTGGATATCCCAACTGGGCTTTTAATAATAATAATGTGTTTGTCTGTCATCTGCGTATGTTTCCCACACACAGACGAAATTAGTCTCTGCATTTAACCCAAACACCACCAGGTGGTGCAGTGAGCAGCCAGAAAGCGCCCGGGGAGCTGGAGAATTAGGTGTGCACTCACAGGCTGTGTCTCAATTCAGGGGCTGCGTCCTCATGAGGACCCAGCCTAGCTGGGCCGAGTAGGCCACGCACTCACAAGACCGGGTGGGCTGAGCGAAACTGCTGAAATGGGACGGTCTAGCCTTCAGGTTTGCCTGCCTTGAAGTGGGTGGGGCGTTCTCTTGAAGTGGGTGGGAAGTTCTTGTGTGCGTGCTTTGTGTGTGTAGAAAGAGAAGGGACGCCGCTAAAATATATTAGTTAGCTGAATACATGTATACATATTAGTGTTTCTGAGTTTACTGTTTGTTAAGAACTGATTATAAATCAGCTTATAAGGGGCGATCTGTTAAAACCCAGAGTGGACCTACAAAAACCAAGTTGTCCAGTAGCTCAGTTGGTTAATCAACTTGCAATTGGTGCAGAGATACTTTTCTCGAAGCTGGTTCGAATCTCACTCGGTACGGTTAAAACTTATTTTACGTTTGTCTTTTATTGGATAAAAAAATGAGGACTGAGATTAAAAGGAAGGAGTTTGTGAAACTCCTTCTTTTTTTTTATCCAATAAAAGACAAACGTAAAATAAGTTTTAACCGTACCGAGTGAGATTCGAACCAGCTTCGAGAAAAGCATCTCTGCACCAATCGCAAGTTGATTAACCAACTGAGCTACTGGACAACTTGCATTTTGTAGGTCCACTCTGGGTTTTAAAAGATTGCCCCTCAGAAAATCCTTGCTTCGCACGTGTAAAATAATCGGATTTGTAATCAGTTCTTCAAAAACAGTAAACTCAGAAACACTAATATACTGTTGTAGTGGACATGACCGTGTCCACTTTGATACACCTGTGTACTTTTGAACTGTTCCAGAGATGACCTTTACTGACCTCTCAGTAAAACAAGACATTTACTACAAATTAGTCACATAGTCACCAAAAGAGACTATGTCTATCTTTGATTTTATTCTAATGTAATCAAAAGAATAACTTTTGTCATTTTCATGATATATGTTATATGATTTTCATTAATGAAAAGTGCGTTATAAATTGAATTCATTATTATTATTATTATTATGCTGTTATTCTTTTAATATGTAGTATTACTATGTTGCTAGACCAAATGAAAGTGTCTACTCAAATTATCTATGACAAAGTTGAATGAGGTGTCAGATTGACTTGCTCAGGAGTTGTTTTTGTTGAGTTCAGCTAAAATTCTCGTTAGCGTCGAGATGTCTCCTCTCTTTCAGACACTTTTCCAAAACATTCCTCTTTGTTATCTAAGCAGACTTGCTGTCAACCTTGAGTTTCCACTTCACGTTTTCACACTCCTCTTGGCCCACGGACCAATGAGGAAAGTGTGTTCTAATCTCAACATTTTTGAGTAAAAGCGTTTGTTTGCATGAACGCTTCAGAGTTTCTGGGAACTTCAAGACATGGAGACGTCCCAAAGAGCTGAATGAATGCCTGTCACCCGCCAAGGACAGTCATTCAGCTAAGGACTAAATAACATGCTGTTATGAGTCCACTTCGAACGAGCGTAAGCTCAAAACTTTGTTTATTCCTTCCTGGAATAAGTTTATCTTGAAGTCAGAGGCCAGGAGCTGACGCATTTTCTGATGACCAAGCGGAACCCAGGAGACGTTGAAAACGTAAACGAATAACCAGTTCGGACAACTGGGCCTGAAGGACTGTGCATCTTACAGGCTGGTGTCATCTCTTTATCAGACTCGTCGTCGAAAGGTAAAGAGCTGTTTACAAACGTACCTGGATTTTAGCAGAAATCTGATGAGAAGTGTCACTTTGGTAACATGCTCAAGATAATTTCCTTTAACCCATCTCTCCATCTTTCCTCCTATCTTTTTCCCTCAATTCTAAGCTGGAAACTATTTTAAGCTAAAGAGCCCACAGACTAAATATGTTTAACATCCAGTATTGAAGTCTGTTGTGTTGAATTTAAGTGTGCTGACGTATTAATTTGAAAGAAAGTGAAATCATGTCAATCAAGTGTAATGGTGTTGATTTTAGTTGATTCATTTTAAATAAATGATAGTGTCTCTTTGACATATCAAACTAAGTTAATGTCCATTGTCACTCTATGGCTTCTGTTTTATTTATCCATCATAAAGATCACAGAAATATTGGGTAAACTGAAAAAGAAAAGAATCCGTGAAATTACTATTCAATCTGAATAAGTAAATTAATTAAGGTAAAGAGGTCAGTATTAATATTGACCTCCTCATAATCCTTTACATCTGGGTGACACCGTATGTGTTTAAAAAGACACAATATGTGGTCTCCCTCATGTTTACTTCACTGTATATTCAGCTAACACATTTTTTTGTCATTTCTATAGTAAAATTTTAATGAGATATATTCGAGCTGAGGTTGTTGTTAAAACGAGCTGATGACTCAACAACACGCAGCAGCCCCGACCCTGCACGCAGAAAGTCCCCCCCCCCCCGCGAAATCTCTGCTGGCGCTATGAATTCTGGGATAGCCTCCGTCTTGAAGGTTCCACGGATGCATCCTTCGATTTCGGCAGGAAGTAGGCCGCATTCCTCGGCCGCATGAGGAGGAGTCTTCGAATTGGGACAGTCCTCCGCGCGGGGCAATGACGTATGCGGCCGACAAATGCGCACTCATGAGGATGCAGCCCCTGAATTGAGACACAGCCACAGACACCCCAAGGTGTGTAGTGACCAGGGCGCAAACCTGCGTCCTTCGGGTCCCAAGTCGAAAGCCCTGCCACTACACCATCTTGGCTCCTGTCAGGTGACAGGTGGCGCTGGTTATGGCGACACGCAGCAGTAGGGTGTGTGCTGTGAATGTTTGTTGTTAATTTTCTTTGTATTTTTATTTTATTTCTCTTCTCTGCATACGGTGGTTAGAATAACCATGGATTATTCTTTTGTTTTTTATGTTCTGGTGCTTTTCGCACTTTTTTGTCAATTTTTTGCCGGACTCTGTGTGGATCAGACGCGGCTGCAGTATGGCCGGGAGTTTCTGCTCCTTATGCGGGACTCTGGAGCGGGCGCTGTGGAACCCTCTGCAGTTTTTCCAGCAGACATCCTCCGAACAGGGACCTCAGCTAAAGACCGGCGCTGGGAGCAGAAGCAGCCAGGCGTGAGGAAGCGAGGAAGACGTGGCGGCGTTCGGCAGAGGCTGAAGCGAGGGGGTCTCACTCGTATGCCGCTTCCAACCATCATGCTGGCAAACGTGCAGTCACTCCGCGGCAAAATCGACGAGCTTCAGGCTAACGTGTAGTTTCTGGAGGAGTACAAAAGTGCCTGTGTTCTGGCACTGACAGAAACTTGGCTCAAAGACCATGACCTACAATCAGACCTGGAGATCGAGGGCTTCGGTGAGCCCATTCGTTTGGACAGAGACCCCACCAGGACAGGTAAATCACTCGTGGAGGACTTTGCCTTTACGTGAATAAAAAGTGGTGTAACACGGTTGTCATCAGGGAGACGATGTGCACGCCAGACATTGAACTTTTGTCTGTGTCTCTCCGCCCGTTTTACCTGCCAAGGGAATTCCCGCAGCTTTTTGTAAGAATTAAACGGGGGGTCAGTTTAATACTGACCTCTTTATCCTTAATTAATCTACTTATTCAGATTGAATAGTAAATTCACGGATTCTGTTCTTTTTCAGTTTACCCAATATTTCTGTGATCTTTATGATGGATAAATAAACAGAGCCATTAAGTGACAAAGACGTTAACTTAGTTTGATATGTCAAAGAGACACTATCATTTATTTAGAATAAATCAACTAAATTAACACCATTACACTTGATTGACATGATTTCACTTTCTTTCAATTTAAAACGTCAGCACACTTAAATTCAACACAACAGACATAAATATTGGATGTTAACATATTTAGTCTGTGGGCTCTTTTAGCTTAAAAATATAGTTTCCAGCTTAGATAGAGAGGGGAAAGAGTAGGAGGAATAAGAGGTTGGAGAGATTAAGTTATTTATCTCGAGTGTAACCAGAGATGACACTTTCCATCCGACTTCGGCTAAATCCCAGGTACGTTTGTAAACCGCTCTTTACCTTTTGACGATGCGTCTGATAAAGATATTGCCAGCCTCCCAGGTGCACAGAGTCCTTCCGGCCCTCGTACGTCTGAACTGGTCGTTTACTTCCAACGTCTCCTCGGATCCGCGTCAGCCGTCAGAAACATGTGGCAGCTTCTGGCTGACTTCAAGACGAGATGTTTCTCAAAGAAAGTTCATTAAGAACTTTGGAGCTTTTGCTCGGGGAACTGGATGGAGGCGTCCATCAGTTCTAGCTGACAAGTTAGTCTTTGGCTCTTGACCAAGCTTGACCAGCTGCAAGGCAGAGAGCTTTCAGGTCTCCGTCCATTCAAACTCTCTGTCCATTCAAAGACTGAAGCGTTTCCGCACAGTTAGAACTTAAAAAGACAGGAACACAGAGAGGAGTTCACTTGCCTTATCATACCCAAGGTTAAAGCCAGAGCAGAGGGAAATGTTTAGGAACAGACAGAGAAAGCTGGAGCCTTGTTCATGAAAAACAACTGATTAAACTGTCTTCTTATTTCTAAACAAAACAGTCGGGTCTCTGTGACCCGATATTTCCCTTTAACACAGCAGTGGACACAGTTTAACTCTCACAGAATAACACAGCTTAAAAAGCACACATCATGAAAATGACAAAAGTTATTCTTTTGATCACATCAGCCTAAAATCAAAGATAGAAATAGTCTCTTTTGGTGACTATATTTATCAGATTATAGCTAAATGAATGATTTTGTAGTAAATGTCTTGCTTCACTGAGAGGTCAGTAAAGGTCATCACTGGACAGTTCAAAAGTACACAGGTGTCTTAAAAGTGGACAAGGTCATGTCCACTACATTTTTATAACTCTGGTTTACATCCACCCTAAGGCTAATACGGAGCTAGCAACTCAGGCTCTGCTAAAAACAGTGCAGCAATTTCAAAAGATCTCACCGGACGCTCCTAACCTTATTATGGGGGATTTTAACCAATGCAGACTCGGAAAGTCACATGGAAATTTTTATCAGTATGTGACGTGCCCCACTCAACTTACCAAATGTTTGGACCTGTGTTACGGCACGGTGAAAGATGCTTTTAAATCCCTGAGCAGAGCCCCACTCGGTTCATCTGACCACAATGTTGTCTATTTGGTCCCACACTACAAACCCGTCCTGAGGAAACACAAGCCGGAGAAACGTTTGGTTCCGGTTTGGTCTGAAGAGTCCATCCAGAATCTTCAAGACTGTTTTAGCTGCACAGACTGGGATTTGTTTAAAAATACATGCGATAATTTAGAGGAACTTACTGACACAATTTCCTCTTATGTTAATTTTTGTGAGGGATCAGTCATTCCCAGGAAATCTGTCACAATTTTTGCAAACAATAAACCTTGGATCTCCAAATCAGTTAAAAAAACGATAAATTTACGCAACATTAGCTTTAAAAAGGGGGATTTGACTCAATACCACATACTAAATAAACAAGTGAGGAAGGAATTAAAAGTAGCTAAAGTAAACTATAAGAAGAGGGTGGAAAACATGTTCAGGTCCAATAATTCCCGGCTGGCATGGGAGGGCGTGAAGTCCATGATGGGGATGCCAAATAAGAAAACTCACATCACTCACATCCCCTCCCTGGGCTGCCACCTTACCGTGGTGGAGGGGTTTGAGTGTCCCAATGATCCTAGGAGCTATGCTGTCAGGGGCTTCATGCCCCTAGAAGGGTCACCCAAGGCAGACAGGTCCTAGGTGAGGGATCAGACAAAGTGCAGCCCAAAAACCCCTATGATGAGTACAATTAATGGACTAAGTTTTCCCTCGCCCGGACGCGGGTCACCGGGGCCCCACTCTGGAGCCAGGCCCGGAGGTGGGGCACGCTGGCGAGCGCCTGGTGGCCGGGCTTTTACCCATGGAGCCCGGCCGGGCACAGCCCGAAGAGGAGACGTGGGTCCCCCTTCCCATGGGCTCACCACCTGTGGGAGGGGCCAAAGGGGTCGGGTGCAATGTGAGATGGGTGGCGGCCGAGGGCGGGGACCCTGGCGGTCTGATCCTCGGCTACAGAAGCTGGCCATTGGGACATGGAATGTCACCTCTCTGGTGGGGAAGGAGCCTGAGCTAGTGTGTGAGGTTGAGAGGTTCCGACTAGAAATAGTCGGACTCACCTCAACGCATGGCTCTGGCTCTGGAACCAGTTTCCTTGAGAGGGGTTGGACACTCTTCCACTCTGGAGTTGCCCCTGGTGAGAGGCGCCGAGCAGGAGTGGGCATACTGGTTGCCCCCCATCTTGGTGCCTGTACGTTGGGGTTCACCCCGGTGAACGAGAGGGTAGCCTCCCTTCGCCTACGTGTGGGGGGACGGGCTCTGACTGTTGTTTGTGCCTATGCACCAAACGGCAGCTCAGACTACCCACCCTTTTTGGAGTCCTTGGAGGGGGTATTGGAGAGTGCGCCTCCTGGGGACTCCCTTGTTCTACTGGGGGACTTCAACGCTCACGTGGGCAATGACAGTGAGACCTGGAGGGGTGTGGTTGGGAGGAACGGCCCCCCTGATCTGAACCAGAGTGGTGTTCTGTTATTGGACTTCTGTGCTCGTCATGGATTGTCCATAACGAACACCATGTTTAAGCATAAGGGTGTCCATATGTGCTCTTGGCACCAGGACACCCTAGGTCGCAGTTCGATGATCGACTTTGTTGTCGTCTCATCTGATCTGCGGCCGCATGTCTTGGACACTCGGGTGAGGAGAGGGGCGGAGCTGTCTACTGACCACTACCTGGTGGTGAGTTTGCTCCGATGGTGGGGGAGGATGCCGGTCAGACCTGGCAGACCCAAACGTATCGTGAGGGTCTGCTGGGAACGTCTGGCAGAGTCTCCCGTAAGACGGAGCTTTAACTCCCACCTCCGGGAGAGCTTTGAACACGTTCCGAGGGAGGCGGGGGACATGGAGTCCGAGTGGGCCGTGTTCCGCGCCTCTATTGTCGAGGCAGCTTATCGGAGCTGTGGCCGCAAGGTTGTTGGTGCCTGTCGAGGTGGCAACCCTCGAACCCGGTGGTGGACACCGGCAGTGAGGGATGCTGTCAGGCTGAAGAAGGAGTCCTATTGGGCCTTTTTGGCTTGTGGGACCCCGGAAGCAGCTGATAGGTACCGGCAGTCCAAGCGGCATGCGGCTCGGGTGGTTGCTGAGGCAAAAACTCGGGCGTGGGAGGAGTTCGGAGAGGCCATGGAGAATGACTTCCGTACGGCTTCGAGGCGATTCTGGTCCACCATCCGGCGTCTCAGGGGGGGAAAGAGGTACGAGACCAACACCATTTATGGTGGAGGTGGCGTGCTGCTGACCTCAACTCGGGATGTTGTGAGTCGGTGGGCGGAATACTTCGAAGACCTCCTCAATCCTACTGGCACGTCTTCCACTGAGGAAGCAGAGCCTGGGGACTTTGGGTCGGGTTCTCCGATCTCTGGTGCTGAGGTCGCCGAGGTGGTTAAAAAGCTCCGCGGTGGCAAGGCTCCGGGGGTGGATGAGATTCGCCCGGAGTTCCTTAGGGCTCTGGATGTTGTAGGGTTGTGTTGGCTTACGCGACTCTGCAATATCGCGTGGACATCGGGGGCAGTTCCCTTGGATTGGCAGACTGGGGTGGTGGTTCCCCTATTTAAAAAGGGGGACCGTAGGGTGTGTTCCAACTATAGGGGGATCACACTCTTAAGCCTCCCTGGTAAGGTCTATTCAGGGGTTCTGGAGAGGAGGGTCCGTCGGATAGTCGAACCTCGGATTCAGGAGGAGCAGTGTGGTTTTCGTCCTGGTCGTGGAACACTGGACCAGCTCTACACCCTCAGCAGGGTCCTGGAGGGTGCGTGGGAGTTTGCCCAACCAGTTTACATGTGCTTTGTGGACTTGGAGAAGGCATTCGACCGCGTCCCTCGGGGGGTTCTGTGGGGGGTACTCCGGGAGTATGGGGTACCAGGCCCTTTGATAAGGGCTGTTAGGTCCCTGTACGACCGGTGTCAGAGCTTGGTCCGCATTGCCGGCAGTAAGTCAGGCTCGTTTCCGGTGAGAGTTGGACTCCGCCAAGGTTGCCCTTTGTCACCGATTCTGTTCATAACTTTTATGGACAGAATTTCTAGGCGCAGCCAAGGTGTTGAGAGGATCCGTTTTGGTGACCTTAGAATCGCTTCTCTGTTTTTTGCAGATGATGTGGTCCTACTGGCTTCATCAGTTCGTGATTTACAACTTTCACTGGAGCGGTTTGCAGCCGAGTGTGATGCGGCCGGGATGAGGATCAGTTCCTCCAAATCCGAGGCCATGGTCTTGAGCCGGAAAAGGGTAGCATGCCCTCTCCGGGTCGGGGAGGAGGTCCTGCCCCAAGTGGAGGAGTTTAAGTATCTCGGGATCTTGTTCACGAATGAGGGAAAACTGGAGCGTGAGATCGATAGGCGGATAGGTGCAGCGTCCGCAGTGAAGCGGGCGCTGTACCGGTCTGTCGTGGTGAAGAGAGAGCTGAGTCAAAAGGCAAAGCTCTCAATTTACCGATCGATCTACGTTCCCACCCTCATCTATGGTCATGAGCTTTGGGTTATGACCGAAAGAACAAGATCTCGGATACAAGCGGCTGAAATGAGTTTTCTCCGCAGGGTGGCTGGACTCTCCCTTAGAGATAGGGTGAGAAGCTCAGTCATCCGGGAGGGACTCGGAGTAGAGCCGCTGCTTCTCCACATCGAGAGGAGCCAGTTGAGGTGGCTCGGGCATCTGGTTAGGATGCCTCCTGGACGCCTCCCTGGTGAGGTGTTCCGGGCATGTCCCACCGGGAGGAGACCCAGAGGAAGACCCAGGACGCGCTGGAGGGACTATGTTTCTCGGCTGGCCTGGGAACGCCTTGGGATTCCCCCGGAGGAGCTGCTCCAAGTGGCTGGGGAGAGGGAAGTCTGGGCCTCCCTACTTAGGCTGCTACCCCCGCGACCCGACCCCGGATAAGCGGAAGAAGATGGATGGATGGATGGATGGACATCACTCTTAACTCCTCGTCCGCCTTGGAACTGTCAAATGATTTTAATTTGTTTTACAATCGTTTTAATACTAATGATTTTACAGAGGAGCTTTCTGTTTTTAAAGAAACGTCGTCAGGTGCAACAGTGACTATTGATACTGAAAGTGTGGTTAATATGTTTTTAAAGACGAAAGAAAGGAAAAGTCCGGGTCCTGATGGTATAGGGGGTCGTATTCTTAAGAACTGTGCCCTGCAGCTTGCAGATATCTTCTGTTTTCTTTTTAACATGTCTCTTCAAACCTGCACGGTCCCACAGCTCTGGAAAGACTCTGTCATTGTTCCGATCCCAAAATCCAAGACTGCTCATTCCCTGAACGATTTCAGGCCTGTTGCCCTGACTTCTTTAGTCATGAAGTCATTTGAAAAACTGGTTCACAAGACCCTCTTGTCAAAGGTTGAAGATCATTTGGACCCACTTCAATTTGCTTATCGTTCACATAGAGGGGTGGAGGACGCAACAGGAACTCTTTTAAATATGGTTTTAGGACACCTTGAAGGTGCAAAAACATTTGTAAGATTGCTTTTTATTGACTTTTCATCTGCTTTTAACTGTATCCAGCCCCACATTTTAGCAGAGAAATTACAAAGTCTGTACGGTCTTGACTTCGGCCTCATATGTTGGCTTGTGGACTTTTTAACTGCTCGGTCTCAGAGGGTGAGAGTTAATGGGGTCCTCTCTGATGTCCTTCTGTCCTCTACTGGTTCCCCTCAGGGCTGTGTTCTTTCGCCTCTTTTATTTATTTTATACACAAACGATTGTTGCAGCCATTTCCCTCAGCGTCACATTGTCAAGTTTGCTGATGACTCTGTCATACTGTCCCTTCTGAGCAGTGATGACCCAGACCCCGGGCCTGTGATTGGGGACTTCACAGAATGGTGTGAGTCTTCCTTTTTAAAACTAAATGTTTCTAAAACAAAGGAGATGGTAATCGATTTCAGGAAAAATTCTTCAGTAACAGCTCCCGTGGTCATTAACGGTGAAGCTGTGGAGGTAGTGCAACAATATAAATACCTGGGAACTGTTTTCGATGATAAATTGACCTTTGACCTTCACGTGAATGCACTTTGCAAAAAGGCCCACCAGAGGATGTATTTTTATCGGAAGCTTTGTGGTTTTAATGTTGATTCAACTTTTATGAGAATGTTTTATTCATGTTTTATTGAGTCTATTTTAACCTTTTCCTTCATCTGTTGGTTTGGACTTTTGACCTGTAAGAACAAAAGCAAACTCTCGGGGATTGTCAGGATGTGCAGCAGAACTGCTGGCATAGACCTAAGGAACCTCGCAGACCTACACAAGGTGAGGTCAGTGAACAAGGCCAGGCAGATTCTGGCAAACCCCGATCACCCACTCCATGACGAGTTCAGGCTGCTTCCATCTGGACGCAGGTTTCTACAACCCAAATGTAGAACAAACAGATTTAAAAACTAATTTATCCCAGTAGCAATCAGGTTTCTTGATGCACACTAATTTTTAACACTGCTATTTTAATGTCTTATTGTCTTGTGTTTATTCATTCATTCATTCAACCTTTATTTATGCAGGCTAGTCTCGTTGAGTCACGGGGACTCATTTACAAGAGGGACCTGTCTCACTCACACCAAACAACCATCCACTCTCACACTCACACCTAGGGTCAATTTAGAGTCACCAATCAGCCTAACAAGCATGTTTTTTGGTCTGTGGGAGGAAACCGGAGTACCCGGAGGAAACCCACGCATGCACGGGGAGAACATGCAAACTCCACCCAGAAAGGCCCCGGACCGGGATTTGAACCGGCAACCTTTTCGCTGAGAGGCAGCAGCTCTACCAGTTGTGCCACCGTGCTGCCCCATATGTTTATATGTGTATGTGTGTGTAAGTGCATATGTATGTATGAAACTGTGCACACCTATTGACTGCAAATCTAATTGCCCCTCGGGGATAATAAAGGAACTTGAATCTTGGATCTTGAAGTCAGCAAGGAAATCTGCTAAACACAACAATGAACAGAAAAAGACTAACAGACGACAAAACATTGTCATTCCTTATATTGCTGGAGTCTCAGAGAATTTCAGAAAGATTTTCAACAAACACAACATCCCAGTACATTTCAAACCCAGCAGGACTCTCAGACAGAGGCTGGTGCACCCTAAGGACAGAACCCCCTCACACAAACAGAGTGATGTAGTGTACGCAGTCCAGTGCAGCAAGGACTGCCCAGACCGCTACATTGGAGAAACTAAGCAACCCATCCACAAAAGAATGTCCCATCATAGGAGAGCCACATCCTCTGGACAAAACTCAGCTGTTCACCTCCACCTCACGGACAAGGGTCACTCTTTTGATGACCAAAATCAATGTGCAAATCTTGGACAGAGAGCACAGATGGTTTGAGAGGGGTGTGAAGGAAGCTGTTTATGTTAAGAGAGAAAAACCTTCTCTTAACAGAGGAGGAGGTCTGAGATTTCAACTTTCCAAGACTTATAACTCAGTTTTGGGGTTGATTCCCAGACGTTTTACACCGGATGGGAGCAGAGGTGTCTTGTCTGTGAATTAGAATAACAAAGTTGTTTGAGAAACCTCTGTTGTTGGTTTGTGAGGTGTGTAACGAAATCTATAGGGCGTTTGTGTAATTAAACACTTACGAGGTCAGTTTACTGACTTACCTATAGTTTGGATGCGCAGGTCTGAGCAGACTTTTATCTGCACAAACATGCCACCAATTCACGGGGTCTCAACTTTTTCAGAATAAATCAATAAATCTGTGATGTGATTAGCCAGAAATGTAATTTCACAAGAGACTTCAACTTATGTTGGTCTACCAGAAAATAGACCTTTTATTGAAACTATCACAAAAATTACATTAAACATTTGTATCGATATTAGCTCTGATTTAATAACTACGTTGACAAGAATTCAAATTAAAACAAACAGACAGTTAGGAACTTAAACTGTTGGCACATTACTTGACAGATTAAAAGCTTATGGAAAATAAGAAATAGGAGGAAGAAGATGAAAGCTAAGTTAAAGGTTCAGTATGCAGTTTCTGTAGAACTGCAGCAGTTAGAAATATTTTCAACAGGCAAAGCATTCTGATCCCTCCCCCTCAGAGCCATATGTGGCTCTGCCCCCTTGTGGTCTGTTGAATTTCAAATTCAAGCTCTGTTTTTATTGGCTGATTCAAATTCAAGCTCTGTTTTTATTGGCTGGTTACAAACTCTGTTTTTATTGGCTGGAAAATGGCGGGTCACCTTTTCTTTTTAGAAATGCTTATTTACCACCTGGAGAAGCAAGGGGACAATATTTTTTTTAATTTTTTTTCAGAGATTACCTGGCTAACATCAGTCTGTCAGGAGGTAGTGACAGAGTGAAGAAATATGTTCATAAAAAAGCTACATACTGCAGCTTTAACTGGAGTTGATTATTTTGAACCAACCAGGGTGGCAGCCTTTCCCATACAGGTCCAGCTGTACTTCCGACACGTGCAGCATACAAACAAGCCTCTTTACCTGGTGACGAGACGTCTAGAGGAGGTGAGGGCTGAGAAGTTTGTGGACACTAACGGGCTGTGTGGTCCCGCTCAGGTCCAGTCGACTTCGTGCGTGTATGGCTGGATCAGACGAACTGGGAGCACGCTTTCACCGGCAGGAACAGGCCCCAATCGCACTGGCTGAACTTTCAAAGTAAAACTTCAGAAAACAAATTCTTTCAGAAATGAGTGAGTGGGTTACAGTAAGCTTTACTGTAACTCCAGCTGAAACGTAGGTCTAGTTGACACACTGACCGGAACGTCTCCAGCTTTCCCAGAGGAGAGAAGCAAGTTGCGAGTTAGTTCTCCCCAAAAGCACTAAAGTCCAAATAGGAAGTGCACCTTTATATGGGAGGCGGGATCTGACCCACCTCCTTAACGACTACTGGCTGAACTAACAAAATAAAAGATGGAAGTTTAATTCCATAGGCAGAAAGACTCTTGACGGACAACAGGAAAACTGTTTACATAAACAGCCAGATGGACTGGCCTGTTGAGTCTAGGTTGCAGACAAAACAGAGAAGAGAGTGAACAGCTTACCCTGACTCATGTCCTAGATTTCAGAGCACACTTGTATTGTAGAATAAACCAGCAGAACAGCAGAAGGGTCAAAATCATGCAAGTAACAGATCATCATTAAAATGACAAAATATACTGTAGATCAATTCTGAATTAACACAGATTAAAGAGAAAGTTCAATCTGATTAATTAGTGTCCATTAATTCATAATAATTGTTAACCAAAATAGTGTCCACTCGTCTCCTTGAGGGCTTCAAGAAGGTGTAACACTTAGAGTTTCAAAGAGATGCAGAGAGGTGCACTTGAAGGTCAAGACAGAAGGCTTATATCACTACAGGTGTTTTTTGTCAATCTACATACAGTTGTGTGTTTTCTGCCAGAGACTTCAAGGGAACCCCCTACTGTTAAGGTGTGATCTGTCAATTTACATGTATGTGTTACCTCAGCTTGCAATTTACATATGATGGTGCGTGATTTCTTTAGACTGTTATAACTCCACACGCTCACTTTTTGGTTTCAGTGAATTGAAAAAGCCTCCTGGATAGGGGTCAAAACGTCTTCTGCAACAAATAAAGTCCAGTTGATCTTGTATTGAACGCCTTTTTGATTTTATCATGTCCTAGACGACTGAGAATCTTCACCAGCATGCTGACTAAAATGTTCCTTTGTCAAAGCTGGTGCGTGTGTCTCCCTGCTTTTCTTGGGGGTAGGTGTTTGAGATGCAGAGTGAACACCCTCAGGTATCCACATGTACAACAACTCTTGCTCAGGGTTTCAAATTACCTACCATAACGCCACCT
The DNA here is from genome assembly GCA_038048925.1 of Garcialebias charrua. NCBI lineage: Eukaryota > Metazoa > Chordata > Actinopteri > Cyprinodontiformes > Rivulidae > Garcialebias > Garcialebias charrua. The sequence goes on from JBBPBX010035324.1 coordinate 21,631, forward strand.
ACTCTGTCATCATGTGAGCAGAAGTCTTCTGGTAGTTCATGAGATAAAGATCAAGTGTTGCTACAGGTTCCTTATTCAGATTTAGATAATAGCTGTTTCAAGAACGAACTGATTAACTATCATTATTTGAGTTTAACTGGGAGGCAGATGGGTTGACTTTAACAGGTTTTTCAACCACTACAGGTGGTCCCCGACTTACGAGCGAGTTCCGTTACTACGACTATCTCGTAAGACGAAATCTCGTAAATCGGGGGTCACCTTTATATAGGGGTGCGAATCTCTCAGTGTCTGGAGAATCGATTCAATTCCGATTTTTGATGCACCTGTAAGAATTATGAGGAGGTCAATATTAATACTGACCTCCTTTTTATCTTAATTAATCTACTTATTCAGATTGAATAGTAAATGTTCACGGATTCTGTTCTTTTTCAGTTTACCCAATATTTCTGTGATCTTTATGATGGATAAATACACAAAGCCATTAAGTGACAAAGACGTTAACTTAGTTTGATATGTCAAAGAGACACTATCATTTATTTAAAATAAATCAACTAAATTAACACCATTACACTTGATTGACATGATTTCACTTTCTTTCAAATTAATACGTCAGCAAACTTAAATTCAACACAACAGACATAAATATTGGATGTTAACATATTTAGTCTGTGGGCATTTCAGCTTAAAATAGTTTCCAGCTTAGATAGAGAGGGAAAAGGTTTAGGAGGAGAAATTTATGGAGGAAGAAAAGTTAAGAGTCAGGGAGTTATCTTGATGTGTTTTAACCAGAAACATGGCAGTTCTCCGGCCGATTAAAGCTACACGTTGGTACCCTTGGCAAAGCATTTGACGACTTGTTACCTCGTGAAGATGGTCAGTCTCCCTCGGTCCAGTTTGGTCAGTTCGTTTACCATTCTCAGCGTCTCCAGACGTGCGCCTTGACTCGAACCGAAAGTAACGGCAGCTCCTGGTGGTGTTTCCAAGATAAGACGTTCCTTAAAGGAATGTCAATAAAAGAGAGCTTTTCACGGCTTGAAATAGATTTATAACAGGCATGTTATAAATCTTTTAACTGAATGACGTGTCCTTAGCGTGTGACTAGACGATCATCAGTTCTTTGGAGAAGACCATAGTTTGAGGCTTACTCCAGCAGACTTCAGAGAAAGTAAGATGTGAAGGTTTTAACTGAGACGTGACCCAGAAAATGTGTTCTTTCTGATTGGCCGAATGGCATCATAAGTTGATGTGAGGATGACATCAACATGTTGAAAGGGGGTCAAAAGATTAGTTTGTCAGAAAGATAAAGTGTTAGTTTCAGATGTCAGCATTTTATCATAAAACTGATTCCTTTGCTTTAACACTTTAACAAAATACTGTTGGTTTGATTAAAACAACGTCATTAAGCATCACATATGGGACCTATTAATGATAATAGCTTGATTATTAAATAGGACAAAAACAAAAGTCTTTGGGTGTCTAGATTGTCCTGAGCTCAAGCTAAAATGAATGAGATAAAGTGTTCCTTTTATCTTCACATGCAAGTTCGAGAGGAGAGGAGAAATCCTCCATGTACAACATTTTGAATTAAGCAGAGTATTTGATTTATCTGACATTAAAATGTACTGATGCTCTTACAAATAAAATTATTCATTTGATAACATTTGAATTAACAAAATTAAAAGAAGTCTCTGTGACCCGAGATTGCACCTTTGACACAGCAGTGAAACACAGTTTAACTCTCACAGAATAACACAGCTTAAAAGCACACATCATGAAAATGACAAAAGTTATTCTTTTGATCACATCAGCCTAAAATCAAAGATAGAAATAGTCTCTTATTGGTGACTATGTTATCAGATTATAGCTAAATGAATAATTTTGTAGTAAATGTCTTGCTTTACTGAGAGGTCAGTAAAGGTCATCACTGGACAGTTCAAAAACCTTAATTTGACCCTGGGTAGGTCCACTACATCTCCCCCCTTTTGGAAGCCATCGCCAGTCCTTGGGGATGGGGTCCAACACGAAAGGAAACCTTGAACTGTCTTTGATCTTGAAGTAATCCAGCAAGTGGAAAAAAAAAATCAAAAATTATAATCCCATAAAGTTTTTGGAAATTCCATACTGTTCGTAGGTAATCCCATTGCGAAAAGCTTTTAATCCTTTGGAAAACAAAGTCTGTTAACTCTTGGAAAACAAAGTCTGTGATCCCTTGGAAAGCAAAGTCTTATAATCCACAGCGGTAATTCCACAGCAGTAAATCCACAACGATTAGTTTTGTTGAATGATCAGCAACAATTGTTTTCATAATCAGCATGTAGAGGGGATCCCTCGATTGACGCAGAGGAGGCGACCCTTGGATGAAGGTTGAAGACCAAGCGTTGGAGCTGCAGGTCCCCACATCGATGGTTGGAGGCTGGTTGGTTTCCAGTCCGTGCCACTCTGGTTCTATGTGTCATGCATTTATGTGGTTTTTAAGGTGGGCTTATGATTGGGATTTTACATTAAGCCTTACCTATATGCACCTGGTATGTAAGCTATCATGGTTTAGATCAGCTACAATTACCAATTAAGGGGTGGATCAAATCTATAAATTAGGTATAGGGATCTGTACCTATAGAATTTTGGAGGGCTTCTGTAACGAAGGCCTCTAATTCCAAACTATTCCTCCATTCATTACTTAGTTTAGGTTAAACTAACATAAAATGAAATATAGTTTGATCTAAATGTCTGTTGTCTTTTAGACGAACGACGTAGGATTTGGTATTCCTAATAAATTTTGAAGTCTATGGCGAGACTCATCAAAATGAATAGACAATCTAGAATAGAAACGATCGAATCGGTTCAATTTAGAAATTGTGAGGTCAATGTAGTTTATGGTACCTTGAGTAGCTTTAAACTACATTGACTCTTCGACGATTGAGATTTAACAAAACGAACTGCATGTTGGCATAGTTAAATCCATATCATTCATTAACCAATGTTAATACAAAACCTTTTTGGCTGGGAGTGTTCAGAACCAAACAATATCTCAACTAATGACAACAGTAATGACTAAACAACAAGGAAACAACGTTTCACTGCTTCGACACACTCTTGTCGTCAGATTCCACCTTACTGTCCGTGCCGGCTTGGTTTCCCCTAGACTCACGTTTGTGACGCCTAATCAGATCTAGTTGAGCCGCATGATCATCGAGTCGGGCATGAAGAGATCGTACGTACTGAAATAGGATCACAATAATTCCGCCCATAATGATGGATGGGATCAATCCCAGCACTAGACTTAACGTGTCCGCGCTAGACCATGCATAATTAATTGGTTGAAACCGGGTTCCAGTCTCGGATTTGAGGGTCCTGAGAACTTTGTTTACAGGTTCCACATCGACGATTTTAGTACCTTCGAACCGGAGTTGTTCTATGGTTTGAGGGTCTATTTCCAAACTCATGTTTGTGAAGCACTCGGGTACCTCAAGGGCAGTTTCCCATTGCTCCGGACGGAGGTGGTAGAGCGTCAGTTCACCAATGTGTATAGTCGTCCCTTGGGGGACATTGATCCACATTGTATTGTCCGGTAGAGTCACAAGTTGGTTGGCCGCGGGATGGCCATGGACTATCAACGCGTTTCGTTGGGGAGTGTTTACTAGCCAATGCGAACCAATCCTTTCCGCTTTAGCGGTTGTGACCTGGCGTCGAGGTGTTATCGTCGTCGAGCATTTTGAGTTATCTGGAACGGGTGTGACTCCGCAAATGCCCGTGGCCTTATTCAAAATGAAAGGCTTACTTGTACACAGGTAGTGTATCTCGTGGGTGAGAGTACACATCTGGAGGTTTGGAGCTAAGTAAATTGTGGGGTTATCGTCATGATAAGCGACCATCTTTGGGGTGTCGATTCTGACGTGGTTTTCACCGTGCCAATTTCCGACGTTAACAACGTCCTTGAGCCTGTAAATGCCATCAGAGGGAATGATGGGTAGATTGATAAGAAACGCGAATTCACCCGCTTTGTGGTTGACGTAAATCGGGACCGCGCTACCGAGAGTGTAAGCCAGGTGAGCCTGGATTGGTCTCACTAGTTCGTTTGTAGCGGAGTACAGGATGTCAATCACCATCTGCAGGGAGACGAGATAAGGTGGGATTCTGCCAGTAGCTAGTGTATCAACCGTCGAGCTGATATCTCTAAGCGTATCAGAAAGGATCCCATCTATCAAGTGGGCGTTGGCGTAGTCCGATTCTACCTTAAGTTTTAACTCATTGACCGTTTTTGCAAGGGTCTTTATTTCTTGGGTGTGAGTGTTCAAAACTAAGACAGTATCTTTGACGGTTTTGGTCACCTGTGTGAACTGTTCTTGTTGCCGATCCATCTGTGATCGGATCTTTGGGAACTCATCTTGTATTTCATTAACGTGTTGTTTTAAGGTTGTTATGCTGACCGTGTTGACCGCGGACAAACCTAAACCTAGAAGGGATCCGAGAGGAGAGGCTGCGAGGAGTAGCCATCCAATGCTACGCGTCTCTCTACTACTAGCTCCACTCAGCTCCTGTTGTGTAATAGTGAACTTGTGTAGTTGCTTTAACATGTGTTGGATTTGTCCTTTTGCGCTCTCAATCGGAAAAGTATACCACGTTTTGTTGGACCATTCTTCATTGATCCTAATGTGTTGTTTAACCACCATTTGGGGATCAAAACGAACGAAAACCTTCTGGGTATACAGATGACAATCTGTGATGAGCAGACCAGGTTGATCCCTAAGACTGATTCCTGAGGTGGGTCCAAGGGTCACAACCTCGAGTTGTCCTTCTTGGAGGAGTCCCAAGAGGGCGAAGATTAATAGGAGCAGTTTCATCGTGGTCCTAAGGAAACACAAACAGACAGATCTTAGCTTTCTAACAGATGTTGGGTTATGCGACTTATAGGGTGGGAAATACGGTAGTTCAAACCTGATTAGTTTATTTACTATCTTGTGTTTGGACGACCTTATTTTCCCATGAAGTCGGTGAGTTTGTGAGATCTTTGTCTTTTGTGGAGTCATTGAACGCCTTGTAAGGTTTGATCTGATTTCGATGTACCCATTTAGCAATTGGCTCTTTGCGGCCTTTGCTGATTTTGATTTCGTAGACGACTGAGGACACTTTGTCTGTTATCAGATGAGGTCCAGTCCACCTGGGCATTAGTTTGCGGGCGAGAGTTCCGGTCTCGGACCCTCCTTTCCCGGTTGCTGGGGCGAACGTATAGTACCAGACTCTGTCTCCCACTTGGAGTTCATTGTGAGAGGCCTTCTGGTCGTAGTACGCCTTACGTCCTTCAGCGGATTTTTCCAGGTTTTTCTGGGCGAAAGCAAAAGTGTTTCTGAGGTGTACATTCAAATCTTTCATGTATTGTTGTGTAGTGTAGGCTGTCGCCATGGCGGCGTCGCCTGGTTGGTACAACAGGTGTAGAGGGAGAGTCATTTGTCGACCGGTCATCATCTCGAAGGGAGAGATGCCAGTTGATGTGTGTGGAGTGGCTCTTATGGCCATGAGGACCAGAGGGAGTTTCACGTCCCAGTCCTTGTGGTTTGCAGCCACGTATTTCTTCAAAATACTCACCACAGTTCTGTTTGCTCTCTCTACTTGGCCTGAAGCCTGTGGGTGGTAGCCGACATGAAAGTTGGCCTTGACGCCTAGCGTCTTCCACAGTTCTTTCATCACTTCACCTGTGAAGTGTGTACCTTGGTCTGAGTTCACCCTAAGGGGAAGTCCAAACCTTGAGAATATATGATTCATTAACAACATAGCAGTGGTTTGTGCTGTGTCGTTAGGAGCTGGTAGGCATTCTACCCATTTGGTGAATGCACAGGTTACCGTGAGAAAATATTTATTTCCTCTAGAGCTCTTAGTGAGTGGTCCAACCCAGTCGATCTGGAGGTCAGACCATGGGAATGCAATGCCTCTGCTTTGCAGTGGTGCTCTGTGAAGTGGTCTGGTTGGCTGAAACTGGCCACAGACCACGCACCCTTCAATGTAGTCCTTGACATCCTTTTTCATTCCAGGCCAATAGGCAATTTGTTTTAATGCCGTCAGCGTGGCTTTATCTCCTTTGTGTCCTGCGGACGGGAGATCATGGGCATGAACTAACATCACCCCCCTTTGGTCATGGGGAACCACGAACACAGGTGAGGACGTTGGTCCATGAGCGAAAGTTAAGATGCCCTTGATTAGTTTTAGCTGTTTGCGCAGCTGATAGAGGACCTTAAGGTCTGGATCGGAATCCAGGTCGTCTTTAGACGGACTATTTTTGTTCGGATCAGTCAGGTACAGTATCATGGAGTTGATAGCAGGATCCGACTTTTGTAGTTGGATGATGTCTGGGTCAGTCAGTGCGGGTCGTACAGAGACTGCGTTGTCAGCAGGTCTGGCTGCGGCCTGGGCACGTGTGACTGCCATAACCCTGACTGAAGGTTGTATTGGCAGAGTCTCGATTAACCAGGAGGGGTCGAAGGACCATAGAGTACCTTCGTCGGCTCCTTCTTTGGCTAAGGAATCTGCCATGTCATTGTAATGCTTGTCATCGCCTGGGACTCTAGAATGCCCCGGAACTTTCTTCCAGTAGATCTGTAAGTCATGTGATGTCACCAAGTGATCACACGCTATGAAAAGCTCTTTGTGTTTGACCACTTTTCTGTCGCTTGTTAGGAAACCGTTCTGTTTCCACACAGCGAGGTGACAAGCGAAACTCAAACGAGCATAGTTAGAGTCAGTGCAGATGACTAGCGTCTTGATAGAGCGTTCTACTACCATCTGGAGAGCTATTAGGATTCCTGCAATCTCAGCGTACTGAGAAGTCTGAGATCCTAATTTGTAGCTGAAAGTTATCTGCTCTTGGTCTTGGAGGAGGACCCCTCCAACACCTGCTCTGCAGATTTTGTCGCGGAGGAATGAAGATCCATCCACGTACAATGTTGTCATATCTTTGCAGATATTGTCATCAAAGAAGTGGTGATTCGGGTCTTCAGTTACTGGGGGTTTTACCTCAACCGGCGGCTGGGTGGCTGGTACATCTTGTGTACACTTCTGGCAGATTGCCAAGTCCGTCCCCAGATGAGACTTCTTGTTTTGACCATAACGTATGTCTAGGTTAAAACTTTGAAGCGCCATGAGCCACGTTGCAACACGTGAGTTTGTCACCACACCATCTCTGATGCGTTCACTGTTAAGAAAAGTCACTGGCTGGTGTTGTGTTTCCACAATGATTTTCTGTCCACCAATGTAGCTGGAGAAATGTTTAACTGCCCACACTGTGGTCAGTAAAGCTTTCTCACAGTCTGAGAATCTCAACTCGGGGCCTGCCATCGTTTTGCTGGCGTAGGCTACTACACGTTTGTCTCTGTCGTGTATCTGGTACAGACCTGCACTTATGCAATGAGCTGAGAAGCCCACTTCCAAGTAAAACTCTTTGTTGTAGTCTGGGTAGACTAAACAAGGGGCTGACTTGATCCTGTTTATAAGAGCGTCCATTGCCTGTTGCTGTTTGTCAGTCCAAACAAATGGTACGTCTTTTTTAAGGAGTTCAGTCAGTGGTTTCGCAAGGTCCGCATAGTTTTCGATGAACTGGTTCGAGTAGTTACACACGCCCAGAAAACTTTGTAGTTCTTTGAGATTGGTGGGGACTTTGAGATTGTCGAGGCCTTGGGTGCGAGTCAGCTGTGGTTGTACTCCGTCAGGACCTACAAGTAGGCCAACGTAGTCCACTTTGGTTCTGCACCATTGGCATTTTGACAGTGATATCTTAGCACCAGCAGTTGTCAGCTGATTCAGAACGTGGTCGATCTCAGCCAAATGTGAGTCCAGTGTTGGCTGCCTCAAAAGGACATCGTCCACGTAGATCAGTGTTCCACGCTCGTGGGCGTCTGGACATGCTTTGTTCAAGAAGATGTTGAACTCTGCAGGTGAGTTAGCGTAGCCAAAGGGACACCTGTTAAAGGTGTACTGACGGCCACCAAAAGTGAAAGCTAGTTTGTACTGGTCCTCGGCGCGCACAGGGATGGTCCAAAAACCAGAGGCGACGTCGAGGGTCGAGAAGTACTTACCATTGGTGACCTTGGGCAGTTCCTGTTGGAGTTGCGTCATAGGCCATCTGGATAAGGGAACTTGTTTGTTTAGCTTTCGGTAGTCTATAGTGAGTCTCCACTTACCATTTGGTTTTAACACCGGCCATAAAGGCGCAGAGTAAGTGCTGTTACAGTATCGGATGATACCTTTTTCTAACAGGTCATTAATGATTTCTCTGATAGGTTGATGTGCTGCCAGAGGAATCTTGTACTGTCTGACAAATGCAGGGGGAGCATTAGGCGGGGTTGGGATGCTCACTGTGTGGAGCGTGGTCAACCCACAATCCATCGAGTCAGCTGAGAATGATTTCTCATACGTTAAAAGAACTTTGCGAAGTTTGTCCCTTTCTTCATCAGTTTTCAGGGCGTCGGCTTGGGCGACCACCTGGTCAATCTGTGAAGCAACTGAGAGGGATTCTTGTTCTTTGGGGAGCTCCAGTGAGTCCCCTTCAGTGTCGTAAAACCTGTCAACAGGTAGTGCACTGTAAGTTTGGGGGCATAGACTGACTCCTTTGTTGAAACCGAACCGGTTGACTGTGTCATGGTCGGAATCATTGGGGGAGAAGAGAGCTATGGCCTGTGTTGGTTTCGTGAACAAGACTTGCCCCGTGTGTTGATTTGGGATCAAGTTTTCTGGGAGTCCTCCCAGAAATGGAATGCTTAGCTCAAAATCATGAAAATCAGTAGAGATCAACCATCCTAGCTGTGTGTTTTTTGGGATCAGTACCTCTTCTGTGCTTGTGTTGCACACAGCAACAGTCGTGGTTCTGCAGTCGAGGGTCACTTGGCATGTGGCCTCCATGGACAGTCCTAAGTTGAAAAACATAGGAGATGGTTGAAAGTATGCCTGTTTTGTGCTACTAGCTTGTCCTTTCATGATGTGACACATCACTGGCTTGTTCATAACCTGAGGTGGTACCGCAGTGTTATGGCTGTTAGCAATCTGGCAGACCTCTGGAATGGTCTGTCCAGCCTTAAGGTTCTCTGTGGTCAGCACAGGAGAGTCCTTTGTGGCCGTATCCAGTGACCACAGTACATTGTTGTTGATGTCCACTCGGACACCTAATCTTACCAAAATGTCAGAGCCTATGTAGGTTGCATGTGGTAAGTTCGGGACCACGAGGAACGGGTGATCCAGTTCTCGTTGGTTCCAGATTAGTTTCAGGGCAATGATCCCTATTGCGGTCATTACCTGTTTATCGTTGGGGTCTAACGAAAAGCGGAAAGCCTTTTTGTTCATATCTAGACCCAACTGTTTCTCAACCAAGGTTCCATAGAAAGCTTGGCTGATCGCTGATTTCTCCGTCCAAGGAGACAAAACAGCATCATCGGCGTGGGATCCTTGGATCTCAACACCTTTGACTACCCGTGGTAGGTAGTGTTCAGTGGGTGCTGACTGTTCCAGCTCGCAGAGGAGGCTCTCTTGTTGGGCCTTTTCTGCCTCACCTGTTGCTGAAGGTTCACTTACCGGGATTGTGCTCTCGTTGGAGGACCCCTTTGTGCCTTCCGCGGTACCTGCTGTTAGACAGTCAGTGTCACCTTGTGTAGGCATATCGATTGGCAGTGGTTGGCTCACTCTGGTCCACATTGTTTGATCACCATAATCTATAATCGCGTCGAAGCGGTTTATAAAGTCTTGGCCAACCAAAAATGGGAATGAGTCAACGGTGGACACGTGTACCGGGTGGTATAGCGTCATTTCACCAATCTGCATATGAACCATGGCTATAGCTGTAAGGGTTGTTCTCGTCTCTGAGAGTCCCTGCAGTACTACAGCACATTCTTTGAGGGGTATTTCCCTGTCAACCCCGCTAGCGGCTATCCTTAGCTCCTTCAACAGTGTGGGAGACATAATGGTTATGTCAGCCCCACCATCCAGGAGGGCCTCTTCTGTGAGGACCCCTTCTAAAGTGATTGACAGGTAAGCCTTCTTAGCGGGCCCCTTCCTGATAATGTTACACAGGAACCTATCAGGTTTTTTTCGACGTTTGTTACGTCTACCACTGTCTGTGTGAATTTCATTCACCTGTACTGGTAGTGCAGTCACACATGGGTCTGAGTGATCGGTCTGTGACGAGTCATTGTCTTTGGTGAGTGCGCTTTCCCCCCCTTTTTCTGATGAGGGGCTCTCGGACTCTGTAACAATGATGTCATGGTTACAGTCAACATCTTGTTGACTGTCTATACCCTGATTGTCAGCATCCTGACCATCAGTATCTTGGTGACTGTCAGCAATCGTGGCATTGCTGTTATTTGTGTGTTCTGAGTCACTATCAATGATAGTGCTACACATCACTCCAGGTTTGTTTTCCTTGTTTGTTTTTTTCAAACTTTCTAACAACCGACGTATGTTCTCCATCTCTTCTGAAGACAGAGGTTTAGGGCCTTTTTTCTGGAACTTCTGTGGGTTTTT
>JBBPBX010035325.1:9808-28491 GCA_038048925.1 Garcialebias charrua
CACAGGAGGACGATGGGCGCTCTTGTTCGCAGCACACACAGCACAGGCCGCCACAAAACGTTTGACGTCACGTCGAAGGGTAGGCCACCAGAAGTGTCTCGTAGTAAAAGAAACCATACGATTGACGCCAGGATGACAAGAAAATTTAGAGGAATGGACCCATTGGAGAACCTGGCTGATCACAGAGGTGGGAACAAACAGGCGATTAGGCGGGCCATTACCAGGATCGGGCTCGGTCAGCTGAGCTTGAAGGATGACCCTCTCAATCCCCCAGGAGGCGACACCCACAATGCAGGAGCGAGGGAGAATGGACTCGGCCACCTGGGAGGAGTCAGAGGATGAAAATTGCCTGGACAGGGCATCAGGTTTCACATTTTTAGAACCAGGGCGATAGGTAATGGTGAAATTGAACCTGGTGAAGAACAATGACCACCTGGCCTGTCTTGAGGACAGTCTCTTGGCCGTCTGAAGGTAAGACAGGTTCTTATGGTCCGTCAAGACGACAAAAGGCAACGCGGACCCCTCCAACCAATGCCTCCATTCTTCGAGAGCCAACTTGATGGCCAACAACTCCCGATTGCCCACATCATAGTTGACCTCAGCAGGAGACAGTCGGCGTGAGAAGAACGCACAAGGGTGGATCTTGTTGTCGACAGGGGACCGTTGGGAGAGGACAGCGCCCACTCCGGAGTCCGAGGCGTCCACCTCCACCAAGAATTGCAGTTTGGCGTCAGGATGAGTCAAAACAGGCGCAGAGGAAAACAAAGTCTTGAGTTTCAGGAAGGCCCCTTCAGCTTCCCTGTTCCAAGAAAAAACACGGAGAGAGGAGGTGAGTTTAGTCAAAGGACTTGCAACCTGACTGAAATCCCTGATGAAACGGCGGTAAAAATTTGCAAAGCCCAGGAAGCGTTGAAGTTGTTTGCGAGTCTGAGGACGGGGCCATTCCACCACAGCCTTGATCTTCTCCGAATCCGTCCAGACCTGACCACTCCTGAAAACAAAGCCCAAGAAGGCCACAGAGGGCACGCTGAACTCACACTTCTCTGCCTTGACGAAAAGTCGGTTCTCAAGCAGGCGCTGAAGGACAGCCCGGACGTGGTGAGGGTGTTGTACTGGATCCTTCGAATAGATCAAAATGTCATCAAGGTAGACAAATACAAACTGATTCAAGAAATCTCTCAGTACGTCATTAACCAACGCCTGGAAGACGGCAGGAGCGTTTGTTAGTCCAAAAGGCATCACGAGGTACTCAAAATGTCCAAAAGGAGTCCTGAAGGCCGTCTTCCACTCGTCCCCCTCCTTAATACGGACCAGATGATACGCGTTTCTAAGGTCCAGTTTTGTGAACACAACAGCTTCTTGAAGATGCCCATAAATAGACTCAATAAGAGGAAGAGGGTATTTATTCTTGACCGTGATTTGGTTCAGGTCCCTGTAATCGATACAAGGCCTCAAAGTCTTATCCTTTTTGGCGACAAAAAAGAACCCTGCACCCACTGGGGAGGTTGAAGCACGGATTATACCAGAGGACAAGGAAGTGTCAATATACTCTCTCATAGTTTGCTTCTCAGGACCAGACAAATTATATAGACGACACGAGGGCAAGGGAGCACCAGGAAGCAAATCTATGGAGCAGTCATATGGTCTGTGGGGAGGAAGAGATTGAGCCCTGGATTTGCTAAACACCGGAGCTAGGTCATGATATTGTGGTGGAATTAAGGACAAATCAATCTCCTCTTCTATGTAACAAGGTGGAGGAGAAGCGGAAACTGCTGACCTAAGGCAGTTGGAGGAACAATAATGACTCCAGGAGTTTATTTTCTTTTTAGCCCAATCAATCTGAGGGTTGTGTTTACAGAGCCAGGGAAAGCCTAAAATAAGTTGAGGGGACTCAGAATGAAAAACAAAAAACTCACCCAATTCCTGATGGTTGCCAGATAAGGTAAACTTTAAAGAAGTGATCTGATGGGAGATTGTGGAAATTGTCTGGCCGGTGAGCGCCGTCATGGAGAGAGTCTGGTGTAATTTGTCCATAGGAATAGAAAGTTGTTCCACCAAGCAGTCACTGATGAGATTCTGCTCAGCTCCGGAATCAATCAAGGCCTGTACAGGGAGATTTAACAAATTGTGACAAACAGACGCCTTTAGAGTGAGGCGATTCTCAGGAGAAATGTTAGAGGCGCCCACCAGAATCTCCTGTTTTACTGATGGGACCGACCTTTTAAACGAAGTGAGCAAGTAGCAACAAAGTGACCAGTCTTTCCACAATACAGGCATTCCTTTGCTGCAAAACGACGCTGTCTCTCTTCAGGAGTGAGGCGGGCACGCCCCACAATCATAGGTTCTGATGAGTCAGCGTCATCGTTCGAATTGCCGGCCCGGCTGCGGTTTACCGGATCCGGAAGTGAAACCCCGAAACCGGAGGAACTCTGGGAGTTGTAGTTCAAAACACCCCGACATTCCCTGAGCCGATCATCGATGCGGATAGATAGATCGATCAAATCATTCAAATTGTCAGGTTCGTTTACAAGTGCCAACTGATTTTTAATGGAGTCGTTGAGGGCATTAACAAACACACCTCGTAGAGCGAGGTCCTCCCATCCGGCCTCTCGGGCAGCAATCCGGAAGTGGAGAGCGAAGTCCGCCGCAGATTGTTTCCCCTGGCGTAACGCCATTAGTCTCTTGGAGGCAGTCTCTTGATGCAGGGGACGCTCGAAAACCCTCTGAAAATCATTAAAAAAGGTGGAAAATGTACAGTCATTTACTGAAAGGGACCCAAAATAAGCATGTGCCCATCGTAACGCTTCTCCTTGAAGAGCGGACACAATGTAGGAGATGCGGTAAGAATCGGAGGAGAAGGTTTGTGGAGCTCTGTTGAAAGCTAAATTACATTGTAGCATGAAGCCACCAAACTGTTCAGATTTGCCGGAAAAGAATTGACTGGGTTTCATCTCGGGCTCACGAGCAGGATTTTGGGTAGGTTGTCCAGAGGTTTGTGGGGCGCTGTTAACGTTGCTAGTTCCTGAGTTGGACGGTGAAGATGCCGGTCCCAGCTTGTGGACCATTCCACCCAGTTGGGCCAGGTTTTTAGAGAGTTCTTGTTGTTGGCTCAGAATCTGTTGACACATGTTTTCAGTAGCAGTTAGTCTGTGTTCCTGTGCAGCAAGAACTTCACTTAATTGATCCCTCCCGGTCTTGTCGTGAGTACTCATGTTGTGGCTGAATTATTCTGTTGGGACTAACCCGTGAAATAGTACTCAAATTCAGACAAGACTGGGAAGGATGACAACACAGAGTATCAGTGAAGTGATTTTATTTACAGTGTCAGGATAATAGGTTCTGGATTCCTGGAGGGGAGGAAGAGGAGAAGTTTAGATGTGCAGCTGATGAGTCTTGTTGATAATAATGAATTAATGGTTCTCTTTCTTACAGGAGGATGTTGAGGAGGCAGACTCAGAGGAGGAAGAGGTCCACTTGGTAAGTGTCTCCTTTAGTCCAACAAATCCTTCGAAGAGTTGAGTGTCTCCTTGAATCCCGTTAATCCTAGAGGAGTTGCAGATGGTGGAGTGTCAGGCTGGAGGATTGGGTCGGTTTAGAGGAATCCAATATGGAGAAGGTCCTTCCAGTCCGAGCCTCTTCGGTGAGTTCAGGTTTGCCTTGAAACCACAAATAGACACAGAATTGAACAACTAGATTTCACCAGGAAAGATGCTAAGATGACTGTCTCACTTTACCCCAAGTGACTAAATAATTCAGCGAAGACCGGAGCCTCCCCCAAGGCCTAAATAGCAGCTGGACTCATCAACCAGATTAGTGGCAGGTGGTAACCCAGGAACTTCAGCACAACCACTCAGCATCTGCAAGGTGAGCACACAGCAAAACACAACCACAACCACAACACTGTAAAAATGAAAATATCTAAATCCATTGCTGTACTGTGAATGACAAAGCGTTGTATCTGTTGTATAACACCATCATTGTTCCACATTTAATTTATTGCATTAATGTTTGGGGAAAAGCATGTAAAACTATTACAAAACCTATTTTTATTTGACAGAAAAGAGCCACAAGGATTATTGCAAGAAAACATTACTGTCATCCATCTAGTATATTATTTTTTCAGTTGAAATTACTGAAGTTTCATGATTTAGTATATTACATATTTTAATGATGATGTATAAAGCTCATAACAATGCACTACCCTTAAATATTCAGACACATTTTGTTAAAAGATCAAGCTGTTACAACCTAAAGGGAACTGATGTATTTGTAAAGACACAATATAGAACTAGTTTGAAGGGACGGTCTACCTCAGTCCAGGGAGTTGGATTGTGGAATAACTTGGAGTGTGATGTGAAAAAAGCAATGTCAATGTTTGTGTTTAAAAAAATGATAAAGAGTGAATTGTTGAAGAAATACGTATGAAGTAGTTCAATGTGTAATATCTCAAAATTTGAAAATTGAGATGAGTTATTCTTTTTTTTCATTATTACAGTACTTATATTTAATTTTTGTTTGAAATGATTTTTTTTTTTAAAGGGGCAGACATAATAAGAAATTTTCTTCTTCTGCCGCCTTTCATTTTTTATTTTCTTTTTTATACAAGAGATATGTGTTTGTTGTGTGTTATTTTTTATCAAATGAATAAATAAATAAATGAAATGAACTAAATCTGGAATGGATCCAATCAGTTTGTGTTTCTTTCATATCTAAAAACGTTCCTGCTGCAACGATCGTTCTTATTTGATCACTTTTCTTTTTACCTTTGCTCCGTTATGTTAACATGACAGATTAATGCGACAAAGTTTTATTTGTTCACCATCGAGTTTTCATCCACTTTACATCTGTGTTTTTAATGGAAATGAAATGAAATGAATAAATGAATGAATAAATAAATAAATAAATAAATAAATAAATGAAATGAACTAAATCTGGAATGGATCCAATCAGTTTGTGTTTCTTTCATATCTAAAAACGTTCCTGCTGCAACGATCGTTCTTATTTGATCACTTTTCTTTTTACCTTTGCTCCGTTATGTTAACATGACTGATTCATGCGACAAAGTTTTATTTGTTCACCACGAGTTTTCATCCACTTTACATCTGTGTTTTTAATGGAAATGAAATGAAATGAATAAATGAATGAATAAATAAATAAATAAATAAATAAATAAATCTGTACGCACGTTACGTTCAGCTGCTGGAGTCAGGGTTTACTTCTGGATGCATCGAGTGTCGTTTGTATTCTGACCTGCATTTCTTTTGTTTGTTTCTCTAGTTCTCATGTCTGACTGGTTAGCAGTCGTCCTCCAATGCAAGAGTTGGGGGTTCAATTCCACCAGCAGTCACATGTTGAAGTGTTTCTGGGTAAGACACTGAACCCTCATTGCCTCTGATGTGTGTCTCATCAGTGTATTAATGTGATAAAGCTCTGATTAGTCTGCACACATCTAGTAGATAATGTATGAAGGGGTGAATTAGACACAGATTGTTGTAAAGAGCTTTGAGTGTCTTGACAAGATATGAAGGAGCTGTATAAGTACTGTACAGTCCATTTTATACATTCTCTCCTAACCCTCTCTAGTGCTTCAGTAGATGAAACTCTGTTATTTTATTTATTTGAGTTTGTCTGGCTTCCTTCTGGACTGCACACCCACCATATGCTGCACTGTGCTCTCTAGTAACATTTTACTTTTGCAGCTTTTTCACATTTTCCATAATCTTGTGGACCTCCACATCTCACACACCTGACTCTTCCTTTGCATTCCCGCAACATGTCCCATTCTTTGACAAATATGGCACCTGAGTGGGTTAGGTATATCTCTGTGGTTTACATATCCTGTCTGTTCTGGTAGTGTTCTCAAACTGTACTGTGACTGGCATGGTATCTTTTGGATCTCCATCTTTTATTTATTGTCCTTGTTGCTTCCGTTATTTCCCCGTCCTTTGGTTGGGACCTGCCTGAAGGCAGCCACTGATTATTATCCTCCTGAAAAGGGTCTTGCTCTTCCTTCAACTTTAATGTGGCCCAAAACTCAAAGTGCACCCCCACAAATGTTATATGAAAATGATCAACTCGGCACCGTGATGTGCGCTATTACTTTTATTGGCATTCCAAGTTACCATGACAATGTAATTTGCAAACAAAGATGCCATTTTTCATCATTCAAAATGGCTGACAGAACTCAACAGCTTCTATAACTTAATCACTCTTGGAGATATTGAAATTCAGTGTTGTGGTAACTGAGAACACTGCCCAAATCTAAGGTGAAGCTAAATTTAAACGACTCTAACTCGGCTCTTCTTACACCCACAGAGCTGAAATTTGGTGTGGTTAAAGATGAGAACTTTAAATAAAAACCCAAGATGGCTATAGCTTTAAAGGAAAAATGACTATTTATTTATTTATAAAATGTGTTCATTTATAAAATACAATACAAAACAATCCCATAAACGATAATATACAATATATAACTATACTATAACTATAGTATAGTAGACTATAACTCGTAATTTTTTTTGCCATATAGAGCTGAAATTTGGTTTATAGGTAGCTGAGAGCAAACACCAACACATTACTGTCAAATCAATGTTTAATATTGTGGTGGCAGTCCACGTCAAAGTTTATCCAGAAACTTTCTGGTTTCTGTTTAAGTTTCAACCGTTGACTTCCATGTTTTGGGCTTTTAAAAAACGTCTTGTTCCTTTATGTGCAGTTTTGTTGCATCAATCATATTTACTCGCTTCCTTTCTGGGTCACAGTGGTCGCTGGTGCTCATGTCCAGAGGCGGGGACATTCTGAACAGGTCTCCGGTCCATCACAGGGACAACCGTTCACACTCTCACCTAAGGACAACTTAGAGTTACCAATCAGCCAATTGTTGTATTGTATACCTGGATTATTGAGCATGGACTTTGTTGGTTTTGAACCAGTTTGACATGACTGTCAGCAAGGGAGAGGGCCAGCACCGGAGGAGGGAGCGGGTCAAAGAGACCATCTTAGCACCAACATAACTGGTTTGGTCCATTTTGGAGTAAACTGTTGGGGAAAGAATCAGTTTTGTGTTGTGTTGACTGATGAAGCCTTCAGGATGGAAGGTGAAACATTTCAGCACAAAAAAAAAAAAAATTGTCCAGATGACCTGACTGAAAATTGTTGACAAGCTTTTATTAGTTGTTTTTTTTAAATTAATATTTTATTATTTAAATGTGTATATATTTTGTACCATGAGCTTGGAGCTCCAAATAAATATATGTTTTAGCTAAATATATTATTTCTGGTGTTTCATCAGTGGAGGAAACTAGTTAAATAATTAGAGGCAGTTTTTTGAGTGACAAGATGAAAGAAGTGGAAGAGCATTGAAGCAATGCATATTACAGGAACTGAGATAGAACACAAGGGAAAACACAGTAATACACACGCAATGTTTGTTCTGTAAAAACACCAATGGTTTTATTTTCTGTATGTGGTTTAGACTCTGTCCAATGACATCAAAACAAAGTACAGTGAAAGGTGTGTGTGTATATTAGTGTATCTGTGTGTATATGTGTGTATATTTGTGTATCTGTGTGTATATGTGTGTATCTGTGTGTATATTTGTGTATAGTATGTGTGTATCTGTGTGTATATTTAGTCATTTTGTTGCGTGAGTTGAGTCAACCAGACACGACTTAACAAAAGAAGCCTCCAGGTTTCACAATAAAAATGCTCTTCGTGTATTTCAGACGAATGTCTCCGGAGGGTTGGTTGTTCTTGTTCGACAGAGATGAACTGGACAAAATATTTCTGTAACACACAAGAAAACATGAAGATGAAACAATATCTCTTCTAAAATGAGCCGTGATGTCTCAGTGACAGTGAACTGGAGACAGATGTGTTGCCACATGTGGGGGGTTACTGGCACCCATCTAGTGTTAAGTGTTTCACTAACTGAGGTGTTATTTGGTGACTAAAACTGAATCAGTCTGACGGGGCGTTTGAATGAAAGTCCAGCTTGTTTTTAAACTTGATTCTTTGGTAAGTATCTCAAACTCGGGTGATTTTTAGTTTGGTTCAGAAGACGCCGTCTGTTTCTTCACTCTGGGGATTTGTTGCTCGTCCAGATGTTCTTTGGTCCAGTTTGTGAGCGTCTTCTTCTTGCATC
The DNA here is from genome assembly GCA_038048925.1 of Garcialebias charrua. Taxonomy (NCBI): domain Eukaryota; kingdom Metazoa; phylum Chordata; class Actinopteri; order Cyprinodontiformes; family Rivulidae; genus Garcialebias; species Garcialebias charrua. Next base: position 17,952 of record JBBPBX010035325.1, read on the forward strand.
TTTGTGCTTGTGAAAACTCTCAAACTTTTTCACAATGTGCTAAAAATCCCAGCCTGTGCTCGGTCAGATGTGATGCTGACGCCTTCGTCATGAAATCCCCTCCAAACATTTACACATGAACTGGCTTCAACACAACAAGTGTATTTAAATTAGAGACATTTTCATTTAAAAAGTCTCAATTTGTGACAAAAGTCACCCCCATCAAAGTCCAGTTCCAGTTTTGGACCCTTAAGGAAAATATACTCTGAAGTACTACAGTATACTGTATAACTATAAAGTTTAGTTTCCTCATAATGAGGTGAGAGGATCTGTGTGTGTCTTGTGATGTTTGATGTTTCTGTCTACTTGCGATTAGTCTTTTTCCTGTTTCCAGTTTCCCCAGTGTATCTTCCTTCATGATGTCACACCTGTTCCCTATCCCAGTCACCCCAGGTGTTCTTCATTGTCTATCAGTTGTGTTCCTATATACAGTATTCTGAGTCTTTGTCTTCTCATTTGTCCGTGTAGCGTCCTGTATGGCGCCATGTTCTGTTCTCCCTCCGTGTCTCCTTGATATACGAGTAAGTTTTGTTGCCACGTCAGCCTTTTGTTCATTTAAATAAAAATTATTTTTATTTTGTTCCTGAGTTCTCCGAGTCCTGTCTGCACCCTGGGTTCAACTAGACTACCAGATCTTGACAAAGGGTGGTCAGTTTACACACACACATATATATCTATATATGGTGGAGCTCCTTTTGGATTTTGACCTGGCAACTCACAGGTGCACCTGCTACTTCTGTTTCTGAGTTTTCACCTATCTCTGCTGGTTCTGCTTTATTCGAACAGTTTGAACCAGTGTCATATTCCCTCTTGGACAAAATAGTTAAATCTGTTAAACCCACTAACTGCCCCACTGATTTCATCCCCACTAGATTATTGAAAGAGGTATTTAATATTATTGGTCCTTATCTTCTTGCTTTTTTCAATTCATGTCTGTCCCTTGGAGTTGTGCCTTCTGCTTTTAAACATGCAACAGTCCGCCCCCTTCTCAAAAAAACAAATCTTGATCCCTTGGTTTTATCTAATTTTAGACCCATTTCTAATTTACCCTTCCTCTCCAAAGTTTTAGAAAAAATCGTTCTTATGCAAATTCAGCCTTTTTTGGAAAAAAGCACACTCCTTGATAAATTTCAATCTGGTTTTAGATCCCGGCATAGCACAGAATCTGCATTACTGAGAGTTCATAACGACATAGCTCAGTCAGTTGACTCTGGATGCCCAGTAGCTCTGGTGCTTCTCGACCTCACAGCAGCCTTTGACACTGTGGACCACTCTGTCCTTCTGTCTCGCCTCCATGATTTTGTTGGGATTCGTGGCACGGCCCTGAAGTGGTTCACGTCCTATTTATCTGATAGGACTTTCTCTATCTTGCTCAATGGCTACTCTTCCTCTACAGCCCCTCTTCTGTGTGGGGTGCCCCAGGGTTCCATTTTGGGCCCTCTGCTCTTTTCCTTGTACCTGTTGCCACTTGGATCTATTATAAGACAACACAATGTCAACTTTCATTTTTATGCAGATGATTTGCAGATCTATTTACCATTAAGGCCTGGATCCAGTAACCCAATGTGTTCTCTCTTTGACTGCATCTCTGAAATCAAACATTGGCTAAACAATAACTTCCTATTTTTAAATGACAGTAAAACAGAATGGATTTTATTTGGTAACAAAGATGCAACTGGCCTGGGAAATGTGAATATTAACTTCAGTGACAGTGTGAAAAACCTTGGAGTGACCTTTGATAAGGCTTTACATTTTGACAAACACATCGCCTCTGTTGTCCGGTCTGGATTTTTTTATTTACGTCTTTTAAAAAAGGTCAAACCCTTTTTAAACCGTTGTGACTTGGAGAAGGCTGTTCATGCTTTTATCAGTTCTAGGCTCGATTATTGTAACGCTCTGTATGTTGGTGTGCCTCAGTCAACACTGAGCCGCCTCCAGCTTGTTCAGAATGCAGCAGCTCGCCTTTTAACCAACACTCCTAGATGGGACCACATCACACCTGTTTTATTCTCACTACATTGGCTTCCTGTCCGTTTTAGGATAGATTTTAAACTTTTATTATTTGTTTTTAAAGCTCTGAATGGCCTCGCTCCTACTTATATAACGGAGTTGTTAAGTTTCCCCGCCCGCTCCAGGTCTCTGAGGTCAGATAGCCAACTCTTGCTCTCTGTTCCACGGACAAAATATAAACGTTGGGGTGACCGTGCCTTTTCTGCGGCCGCACCTCGACTCTGGAATACACTCCCACTTGAGCTACGCCAGATTACTGAACTTGGCCCTTTTAAATCAAAGCTTAAGACTTTTTTATTCAAACTGGCTTTTAGTAATTAAATATGTGGTGACATTTCTGGTTTTATTTTTGCTTTTATGTTGTGTTTTTCTTGATTTTTAATCTGTCTTTTTAAGTACTGCACTGTTTTTTGTTAAGCACTTTGGTCACCACCACCGTGGTTGTGTAAAGTGCTATATAAATGAATAAATGAAATGAAATGAAATGAACTCAATTTTTGACAGTGATCTGTCTTAGGCTATGTAGCTACACACCAAAATGGAAACCAGTACTTCACTTATTTTTAAAATAAATAAAATCTCTTCTCAAGTAAAAAGAACAAACTCTTTATTTAAAGACTGGATTATTTTTGTTTTATTTAAACTCGTATACTGTATTAAAATTTTTAAGATCCTGTCACCAAATAAATAAATAAATAAATAATGTCACCAAATAAATAAATAATGGCAACAACCGTGCTGAACAGTCTGGTCATTTTTAGATAACTTTTTTTTTTGTCTAGACTCCAGTTAAACGTTTTCCTGTTAAGGATCAGTCATTGTTAGCCTGGTTAAAACCAGACCCTTGTCCTTCACTTCGCTTTGTACTAGGGTCTGGGATTTCTCCCATAGACAACGATTTCTCCGGTTGATTTTTGACTGGACCAATCAGAGAACAGAAGGCGGATTACCGGACCAATCAGAGAACAGAAGGCGGAGTTTTGAACGACGTCGACTGACGTCGTCAGTTAAAATGGCTGCCGCCACGAAGGAATTTTCATGAAAACAAGGTAAAAAACTATTATTTCTTTGCTGAGAAAAAAATATTTCTTAGCTGACGTTATATCAGAAGTGTTCCTGAGCTTAACAGTTCCTAAATCAATTCACGAAATGGTCAAATCACTCTTATAAGAGATGTGTTAAAAAACAACACAAAAAATGTGTCATTACATTTGAAGCACATTTTGTGTTAATTTCAACACACAATATGTTAAAATTGCAACAAAAGTATAACACATTGTATGTGTTGAATATTTCAACACATACAATGTGTTGGTTTGAGAGGAGCAACCTGAAGTCAGCACAAGTGGGAGGGACTAAGCCACCAGAAAAAGGAGGGAGTTTTTCCCGCCTTACGGACTAACAAAGAAGGCAAAGATGGAGGCTGCGTCGTCTGTAATTTGACACTTCGGTAAGTAATATGTACTTTGAATTTGTTTTAACGCAATGGTATCATGTTAGTCTTTTGGGAATATGTAGAATTAATAGTTGAAAAATAATTTTAGTGTATTTTTAGTGTTATGACTGGGTATTAGTAATCTGAAAAGTTCTGCTGGGTTTCATGTCAAAGTTAGCTAGCTAGCTCATTATCATTATGGCACAGGGAGCTGCTGGGTTCTAAATTGGTAGGGTTTGCTGTAGTTGTCTTTTTTTTCTCCAAAGTTCATCGAAGAGGGTAAAATTTTAAAATAATTTAAAGGTTAAAGGGAGATGGTAGAAGTTTTAGTAAACAACACTTTTTTATATGTCTACAACACCTGCAATTCATTTTCATTCTCTTCTGATAATTACCAGAAGTCATACATTAAGTTTACATATTGTTACCAAATTAATTCGCTTTAAATTCAATTTGACAGTTTTTATAATCTGGAAAATACCCAATATTTTTTCGTGTCATTTTATTCCAGGTTGAAGGCTACTGTCTCTTTAAGAGGTTCTAAAAGCAGCAGCTTGGAGCAGCTAACGGCTGCTAAGAAAGGTCGTGTTTTTTTCGGTGAGTTGGTGAATTAATTGAACAATTAAGATGGCAGGCGTCCTTAAGCTGAACTGCGGTTTAACTCAGCAGGTGAAAAAAGCCATAGCAACATGTTTTAGCATTATGCTAACGTGTGCAGTGATATGGTCGAGTCATACGCGGTCCTGCAGGGAATATTACAAACAGCAAACGCAACGCTTGTCCTTTTATACTGTTTTAATCCTGATTTAACGGTAGTACATTCAATAAACATGACCTGTTTGACTAAAAAGTTGGATTAGTAAGGCATGATATCTCAACAAAAATTTATAGTAACTTTCAAAAATCCAACATGGGAGTTTAGTTTGTTGCTGCATCCTTCTATTGTTTTTAAATTGGAATTTTGTATCTACAATAGTTCTGTTTTTTTATTTTAAGTTAATCACATCAGGCTGTATCAATATTGATTTTTGTATAAGCCTTGCTAAATACTGGAATACTATATGTGCAACATAAAGCAGAAAGTAGGTTTCACTTTAAAGGAGCACCTTATTGATAATGCTCATTAAATTAGGGAGATCATAAGCAATCTGAGATTACTCACTTTGCAATTATTTTTTCACTTCAAAAGTCTGTTTGTGAAATGATGCAGCAAAATGTGATCTTCTGTTTTTGTATGAGTAGATTAACGACTGAAAATGGTGTTTTTCTTTTTCCCCCAGTTATCCTCTTAATGGAGACAAGCTGGCTTTAGCGAAGAGCATCATTGCCACCTTCCCATCTCTGAGTATCCAGGTGGATGGACAAGGGGAGGGATTTGTAAGTACGGTAAACAAGTGAAACATATCAGTTTTCTATTGGGGTCCAAAATAAAATATTAACTTGTATTTCCTTGTATATTTCTTCTGAATTTCTGAAAAGTTTTCAGCTGATTGAAAAAAACGTGTTTTCTTTATCAGGAGCATTTCTATGATCCAGTATCTCACAGTGGGTTCCTAGAGACCAAACTGCATAACCTTCAACGGAATCTGCAACAAGATGAAAGACGCTACAGGAAACGAAAAGTGACGGGTCACCTTGATCAAAAGGTTGCGACCCTCTTCAGAAAACCTTTCAGCAATCAAGTCTGGCATGGAGAAAACATTCTCCCAGCACAGAGCATGGATTATGAGGGAATCATCCACCCTTGCAGAAATACTGCGTGAATATCCACGATTTCTGGACATGCCAAGTCTGGTAGGTTTGCTTCTTTCCCTCCCTGTAACTTTGAACAAACAAAGTTCAACTTGTAGTTTTCCAAAACCTTTTTTTTCTTTGTTCTAGCTGGACTCAGAGTTTGGAAGGCTCACAGGTGAAAAGGCAGACCTGTTCGTAGATGGGAGGTCAACATCATGCCAAAACTCAAAGCTGTGGCTGCCATGGAACCTAGACTGTGCACTCTTTTGAAAGAGATTGAAGACATGACCAAAGGTACTTATGGGAAACCAGGAATTTGGGAACTTTCTAAATGATATATTTAAAAATATCCATCCATCCATCTATTATCTTTTATTCGCTTCTTCCATTTTTGGGTCATGGGGGTCGACGGTGCCCATGTCCAGCAATCACTGTGCGAGGGGCGGGGTACACCCTGGACGGGTCTCCAGTCCATCACGGGGCCACATAGAGACAAACGAGACAAACAATCATTCACTCTCTCACTCACACCTAGAGACAATTTAGAATTACCAATCAGTCTAACATGCATGTTGTTGGTCTGTGGGAGGAAACCGGAGTACCCGGAGGAAACCCACGCATGCACGGAGAGAACATGCAAACTATACCCAGAAAGGCCCCCGGACCGGGATTTGAACCAGCAAACTTCTCGCAAAGAGAGGCAACAGCTCTACCAGTTGTGCCACCGTGCTGCCAAATTCAGGTCGTAGAAAGAAAGAGCAAAAGACAGAAAGAGCAGAACAGCTGAAGACAGAAAGAGCAGAAAGCTGAAGACAGAAAGAGCTGAAGACAGAAAGAGCAGAAGACAGCTGAAGACAGAAAGAGCAGAAGACAGAAAGAGCAGAAGACAGAAAGAGCAGAAGACAGAAAGAGCTGAAGACAGAAAGAGCAGAAGACAGAAAGAGCAGAAGACAGCTGAAGACAGAAAGAGCAGAAGACAGAAAGAGCAGAAGACAGAAAGAGCTGAAGACAGAAAGAGCAGAAGACAGAAAGAGCAGAAGACAGCTGAAGACAGAAAGAGCAGAAGTCAGCTGAAGACAGAAAGAGCTGAAGACAGAAAGAGCAGAAGACAGCTGAAGACAGAAAGAGCAGAAGACAGAAAGAGCAGAAGACAGCTGAAGACAGAAAGAGCAGAAGTCAGCTGAAGACAGAAAGAGCTGAAGACAGAAAGAGCAGAAGACAGCTGAAGACAGAAAGAGCAGAAGACAGCTGAAGACAGAAAGAGCAGAAGACAGCTGAAGACAGAAAGAGCTGAAGACAGAAAGAGCAGAAGACAGCTGAAGACAGAAAGAGCTGAAGACAGAAAGAGCAGAAGACAGCTGAAGACAGAAAGAGCTGAAGACAGAAAGAGCAGAAGACAGCTGAAGACAGAAAGAGCTGAAGACAGCTGAAGACAGAAAGAGCAGAAGACAGCTGAAGACAGAAAGAGCTGAAGACAGCTGAAGACAGAAAGAGCTGAAGACAGCTGAAGACAGAAAGAGCAGAAGTCAGCTGAAGACAGAAAGAGCTGAAGACAGAAAGAGCTGAAGACAGAAAGAGCAGAAGACAGAAAGAGCAGAAGACAGCTGAAGACAGAAAGAGCTGAAGACAGAAAGAGCAGAAGACAGCTGAAGACAGAAAGAGCAGAAGACAGAAAGAGCAGAAGACAGAAAGAGCAGAAGTCAGCTGAAGACAGAAAGAGCTGAAGACAGAAAGAGCAGAAGACAGAAAGAGCAGAAGACAGCTGAAGACAGAAAGAGCAGAAGACAGCTGAAGACAGAAAGAGCAGAAGACAGCTGAAGACAGAAAGAGCAGAAGACAGAAAGAGCAGAAGACAGCTGAAGACAGAAAGAGCAGAAGACAGCTGAAGACAGAAAGAGCAGAAGACAGAAAGAGCAGAAGACAGCTGAAGACAGAAAGAGCTGAAGACAGAAAGAGCAGAAGACAGCTGAAGACAGAAAGAGCAGAAGACAGAAAAGCGAAGACAGAAAGAGCAGAAGACAGCTGAAGACAGAAAGAGCAGAAGACAGAAACAGCTGAAGACAGAAAGAGCAGAAGACAGCTGAAGACAGAAAGAGCAGAAGACAGCTGAAGACAGAAAGAGCAGAAGACAGCTGAAGACAGAAAGAGCAGAAGACAGCTGAAGACAGAAAGAGCAGAAGACAGCTGAAGACAGAAAGAGCAGAAGACAGCTGAAGACAGAAAGAGCAGAAGACAGCTGAAGACAGAAAGAGCAGAAGACAGCTGAAGACAGAAAGAGCAGAAGACAGCTGAAGACAGAAAGAGCAGAAGACAGCTGAAGACAGAAAGAGCAGAAGACAGCTGAAGACAGAAAGAGCTGAAGACAGCTGAAGACAGAAAGAGCCGAAGACAGCTGAAGACAGAAAGAGCAGAAGACAGCTGAAGACAGAAAGAGCAGAAGACAGCTGAAGACAGAAAGAGCAGAAGACAGCTGAAGACAGAAAGAGCTGAAGACAGCTGAAGACAGAAAGAGCAGAAGACAGCTGAAGACAGAAAGAGCTGAAGACAGAAAGAGCAGAAGACAGCTGAAGACAGAGCTGAAGACAGAAAGAGCAGAAGACAGCTGAAGACAGAAAGAGCTGAAGACAGAAGACAGAAAGAGCAGAAGACAGCTGAAGACAGAAAGAGCTGAAGACAGAAAGAGCTGAAGACAGAAAGAGCAGAAGACAGCTGAAGACAGAAAGAGCTGAAGACAGCTGAAGACAGAAAGAGCTGAAGACAGAAAGAGCAAAAGACAGAAAGAGCAAAAGACAGCTGAAGACAGACAGACCAGAAGACAGACAGATCTAAACAGAGCAATAGAAAGAAACACTGGGAAGACATTGGAGGGTGCCAAGTTTTAAAAAAACGTTTTTTTTTTTTTAAATGAATAATGCATGCCAGGCACTGACAGGAGGGTAAATTCCTTATTTTATAAAATGGTGGACGATGTGTATTTACATTTGTGACCTGCAGAAATAAGTACACATTTTTAGAGTTTTGATTTTTGTTCACTTTCAGATGAGGCTGGTTACACAATGCTTGTGGTGTTAACCCACCTACAGAAAGAGCTGAAGACAGACAGACCAGAAGACAGACCAGACAGACCCTGTTGGTGCAAGTTGTTGTAGCATCAAGACCACAACCTTCTGGATTTTGTGCCGGTAGGCTTTTACCTTGATAAAGTTGCTGTTTAAAGATAAAATATTTCACAGTGCCTGATCATTTCAGCAACAAATTTGTTTTGTTTTATTTCTGGCCTTTTGTCTCTAGGCCTGGAACAAGAATTGCATCGCTTTGCAATGATTCCTCTACTTCACAAACAAATCATCAGCCCCAGCTGATCTGCATCGGTGACCTGCGGTCATTGAAGCAGTATGTCATCGTTGCCAAGAATGACAAAGTCCCCGTCCCTCTAGACGATGGTCTCACGTGTGCTGTGTGGACAAGCTTTTCAAACTACTGGGTCTGTAACTTGTCTTATCCACCACAACTCTGCCCTGTCTTTACATTCTTTGAGTACATCTACGATCTACCATTCTCCACACAAAGAAAGGCAAAAGTGCTGGAACTGATTGCACGACTTAAAGCTTGCAAGTAAAATGTACAGTTGTCCAAAACGAAGAGGGACTGCATTCAAAGAGGTGACAAACCTCATATGGCAATTTCATGAAATGCATTGCTTATCAGATGGACAGAATATAAAAATTATATTGTCCAAGGACATAACTTGAATTCATTTTCTAAGCATCTACATAGAGCACATTTTGAGACAGGTACAAACGATATGACCGTTGAACTTGACCAACCCTTGTACCTAAGCATGGTTTTGGTGAAGATATTCATATTCTGGCACATAACGACTCCATTCTCACATTTGTTCAAATACCAAATGTATTGTACTTTGATGATCATTTTTATGCTTATGCTGTAAAAAAACAAGTGAATATGAATTGATCACACTTGCAGACATTTCTGATTTGCATCCTTTATATGTTATGAGGAGTTTTGGCACCAGAGAGCTGTGTGTGGCCCCAAGATACAAGATCCTGTACCTTGGTTGATGACTATTGGATTGTCAATACATGTTGCCATTTCGGTGCAATGGGAAAACTCATGCATGTTGGAAGGGACAGGGATTATTTTTCATGATCTCTTTTATTAATTTTATTGCCACGTTTTTCATCCATGTTCACTGAATGTTGAAACAAATATTATTCAGGCAGTATGTTTTTTAAGGTGTGTTGAATAACCTTAGAAAAATGGGTATTTTGTTAGCTTGACTTTTTTTATTTGAGCTATATATTGCAGCTGCCCCAGCTTTATTGTTGTAATGTATTGTAATAATAATAATTGTAATAAAAGTATCTCTAATATCCTCAAATGTGTTTTTTTACCTAATCTATGTAAACACATTTTATATGTATATTTGTGTCAAAATGACACATTTTGACACATTTTGACACAAATTTGTGTTGATTTGAATGACACAATATTGTGTTAAAATGACAAACACATTAGTTGTGTCATAAACAACACACCATGTGTTGTCCCTGAGCTGATTCGGTACATGTGTTAAAATTTGACACATCATGCGCAGTTTTTGACACATCTGTTTTAAGAGTGTGGATTTAAATTGTTTCGGTTTGACATTTTCCAAACAGCCTCGGGTGCGCTACGAAAATAAATGATAAAAAATCGAATTTTATCTCAAATGTTTCATCTAGGCCAACAGTCAGTAAATTAGAGCCATATAATTACACACTGGTAGCAGAAAAAATATCCACCGAGTGGTTTCTGAGCTATTTATCTGATAGCCTGGACCTCGCCAGGCTAAACTAACAAAACTCCGCCTTCTGTTCTCTGATTGGTCCGGTCAAAAATCGACCGGAGAAATCGTTTCTATGGGAGAAGTCCCAGACCTACAAAGCGAAGTGAAGGACAAGGGTCTGGTTTTAACCAGGCTAAGTCATTGGAGCTCTTTCCCCAAACCTAAATAATCTAAGGGAAACCCAGACTCACTGTCATTTCAGCCATGAACTAAAATTCATCCATTCAACCTTTATTTAAACAGATAATTCACAATGAGCCTGGAAGACTCATTTACAAGTGAGATTTGTTTGGACAGACAATAAAAAGTGTTCAACACATTGTGCCAGATGCAGATTAGAGAAGATGTTTTCAAAGCTCCTGGCGCCTCTGAGAAATACTGAGCTCCTGTTTTAAACCATCTCTCCACTGACTCAGAACTCTAATTTCTTTTAAATGCAACAAATCTAACAGAAAACAGTCAAACAGAAACTA
>JBBPBX010035326.1:0-24235 GCA_038048925.1 Garcialebias charrua
ACTGGCCACAGACCACGCACCCTTCAATGTAGTCCTTGACATCCTTTTTCATTCCAGGCCAATAGGCAATTTGTTTTAATGCCGTCAGCGTGGCTTTATCTCCTTTGTGTCCTGCGGACGGGAGATCATGGGCATGAACTAACATCACCCCCCTTTGGTCATGGGGAACCACGAACACAGGTGAGGACGTTGGTCCATGAGCGAAAGTTAGGATGCCCTTGATTAGTTTTAGCTGTTTGCGCAGCTGGTAAAGGACTTTAAGGTCTGGATCGGAATCCAGTTCGTCTTTAGACGGAGTGTTTTTGTCTGGATCAGTCAGGTACAGTATCATGGAGTTGATAGCAGGATCCGACTTTTGCTGTTGGATGATGTCTGGGTCAGTCAGTGCAGGCCGTACAGAGACTGCGTTGTCAGCAGGTCTGGCCGCGGCCTGTGCACGTGTGACTGCCATAACCTCAACAGCAGGTTGTGTTGACAGAGTCTTGATCAACCAGGAGGAGTCGAAGGACCATAGAGGACCTTCGTCGGCTCCTTCTTTGGCTAAGGAATCCGCAATGTCATTGTAGTGCTTGTCATCGCCTGGGACTCTAGAATGTCCTGGAACTTTCTTCCAGTAGATCTGTAAGTCGTGTGATGTCACCAAGTGATCACATGCCATGAAAAGCTCTTTGTGTTTGACCACTTTTCTGTCGCTTGTTAGGAAACCGTTCTGTTTCCACACAGCAAGGTGACAAGCGAAACTCAAACGAGCATAGTTAGAGTCAGTGCAGATGACTAGGGTCTTGATGGAGCGTGCTACTACCATCTGGAGAGCTATTAGGATTCCTGCAATCTCAGCGTACTGAGAAGTCTGAGAGCCTAATTTGTAGCTGAAGGTAATCTGTTCTTGGTCTTGGAGGAGGACCCCTCCAACACCTGCCCTACAGATTTTGTCGCGGAGGAATGAAGATCCATCCACGTACAATGTTGTCATATCTTTGCAGATATTGTCATCAAAGAAGTGGTGGTTCGGGTCTTCAGTCACAGGGGTTTTTTCCTCAGCCAACGGCTGGGTCGCTGGTACATCTTGTGTACACTTTTGGCAGAGTGCCAAGTCTGTCCCCAGATGTGACTTCTTGTTTTGACCATAACGTATGTCTAGGTTAAAACTTTGAAGCGCCATGAGCCACGTTGCAACACGAGAGTTTGTTACCACACCATCTCTGATGCGTTGGCTGTTCAGGAATGTCACTGGCTGGTGTTGTGTTTCCACAACGATCTTCTGTCCACCAATGTAGCCGGAGAAATGTTCTGCTGCCCACACTGTGGTCAGTAGAGCTTTCTCACAGTCTGAGAATCTCAACTCGGGTCCTGCCATCGTCTTGCTGGCGTAGGCTACTACACGTTTGTCTCTGTCGTGTATTTGGTACAGACCAGCACTTATGCAACGAGCTGAGAAGCCCACTTCCAAGTAAAGCTCTTTGTTGTAGTCTGGGTAGACTAAACATGGGGCTGACTTGATCCTGTCTATAAGAGCGTCCATTGCCTGCTGCTGTTTGTCAGTCCAGACAAATGGGACGTCTTTCTTTAGGAGTTCAGTCAGTGGCTTTGCAAGGTCTGCATAGTTCTCTATGAACTGGTTCGAGTAGTTACACACGCCAAGAAAACTTTGTAGTTCTTTGAGATTGGTGGGGACCTTGAGATTGTCAAGGCCTTGGGCACGAGTTAAGATGCCATGGTTTGGTTTAAGCCGTTCACGCAGTGTATCGGGAAGCTTGTACAGGAACCTCATAGGCTTCGGCCAACGTTTCTCCGTACGTTTACCTCTTTCTGCGTAATTCAGGTGTGTCACAACTGTCGGCGCAGTCGCTGGTGTGTCTGACTGGTCAGACCGCGGTGCGTCACTGTCGTTGTGATGTGTGTCTTCCCACTTCATGACTGAAGAGGTGCTCTTTGAGTCTGTAAGAACTATGTCATCTCTGAGTAGTCTTTACTCAAAAGCACTTGAACCAAGGTTTCATCGAAAGCTTGGCTGATGGCTGAATTACCTGTCCCAGAGGACAGTACAGCGTCTGTGGTGTGGGATCCTCGGACCTCCACACAGTCTACTACCTGTGGTAGAGAGTGAGAGTACACCCCCCTTTTGTTGGAGGAGGGGTCCTCAAAATCTATGACACTGAAATCCAAGTGACTGTCAGCATGTCGCGGACTGCCACTTCCAGGACTCACATGTCCTTGAACCAAGGTTTCATCGAAAGCTTGGCTGATAGCTGAATTACCTGTCCCATAGGACAGTACAGCCTCTTCGGTGTAGGATCCTTGGATCTCAACACCTTTCACTACCTGTGGTAGGTAGTGTTCAGTGAGTGCTGACTGTGTCAGCTCGCAGAGGAGGTTCTCTTGTCGGGCCAGAGTCTGGTCCAACTGTTGAGTCTCTACTGTCTCACCTGTAGTTGAAGGTTCACTTACCGGGCTTGTGACCACGGTTGGGGAGTCCCTCGTGGCCACTGCGGTACCTGCGGTTAGGCAGTCTGTACCACAACGAGGAGGCACTTTTATTGGCAGGGGTTTTCTCACTGTTGCCCACATTTCCTGTTGACCATAATCTATAATCGCTTCAAAACGGTTTATAAAGTCTTGGCCAACCAGAAATGGGAATGAGTCAAGTGTGGACACATACACTGGGTGGTGTAGTGTCGTTTTGCCAATCTGCATGTGAACCATAGCTATGGCTGTTAGGGTTGTTCTCGTCTCTGCGAGACCCTGTAGCTCAATAGCACATTCCTCAAAGGGTATTTGCCCGTCAACACCGTTAGCGGCGGTCCTCAGCTCCTCGAACAGCTTGGCCGACATAATAGTTATATCAGAACTGCCATCCAGGAGGGCTTCACGCTCAAGGACACCTTCCAGTGTGATAGGCAGGTAAGCTTTCTTAGCCACCCCCCTTTGTATAAAGTTACACAGAAACCTCACAGGTCTTGGCCCACGTTTCTGTTCACGTGTGACTCTGTCTGTGTACTCATGTTCACTGTCAGCATCATGTTGGCTGTCAGCATCATGACCTTCAGGATGTTGTTGTGTGTCAGCAATTGGTTTGCTGTCAACATCCATGGCAATGTTGGTAGTAGTGTGCGCTGAGTTATTTGTGTGCTCTGAGTCTTTGTGAAAGACAGTGCTACACATCGCTCCAGGTTGGTCAATGTTGATAGTGTCATTATCAATGATAACGCCACTCATTGTATCAGGTTGGTCAAGCACAGCAACATTCAAATCTACTGACAAACTACTTACTTCCTCTGTCTCTTCCGAGCATAGAGGTGTTGGGCCATTATTCCGGGACATTCGTGACTCCATGCCTATTTCGAACTGTTCAGTTCGAGGCGCGGGAGGTGCAGTTCCAAGGCTCGGGGGTGTCTGTTGGGACAACGCATAGTTACACGAGTATAGGTCCCCACACTTCAATTTCTTTTGAAGTCCACCCACCGATGGACCTTGGTTTTCACCCATCTGGTTCGATCTGAACCATTTTGGCTTCTTTCTCCAGCGGATACCCCCACTTTGTGGTTTGTCAGGTTGAAAGGTCTGTTTCTTTTCGCCTTTGTTAGGAGAGGGAGTTGATGAACTTGTCCCTTCTAGCTCCAGCGAGTGGGATTTGACCGCTTCATTCGGGGACACCTGTAAGGGTGTTTTGGCTTGCATGTTAAATGCAAAGACATCCGCAGCACACTGTACTATTTCATGCAAAGATGTTGCTTCTAAATCACCCCAGGCCAAGTTCCATGGCAACTCGAATCTAACATCAGGGATTAGATTATCCCTGAAAACAGATTTGAAAAGCGTCTGCTCTTCCAGGTCAGGTTCCATCATGTCACCTATATACGCCTTCAAAATTCTGGCAAAGAAAAAATATGGATGTTCATCGTTTCTCTGCAAGACATTTCGGGCAGCTGAGTAGTCACCACACAATGAGAAAGATTTTTCCTCTGTGCAAGGTGCAGGGGGAGCAAGTTCATGGCTCCGGGGTTCCTCTTGGTACCCTCTGATGTATGGGTCTTCTAGAGGCACATACTGTATGAGCCTTGGACGCGTACCGTCTTGAACTTCCATCTTTAACTTGACTTTTTGTGAAAATCAATAAGACAGTTCGAATTTTAATGTGTGCAAATAAATCTCCACTTTTAATGCAGCACTGAGTCAATCAAACTAATCAGCTGTCTGGTTTAAGTGTTTCACTGTGTAATAAGTATTTCTATTCATAGGTACCTTCTTCAGGTTTTACCCTCAAATGAATTGTAAAAGTTAAATGCCTTTTTGCAGTGTTAACTTTAAAATATAACTTATTTTTCAACAACAGTTACTAACTAACCCAAGCATGACGTCCGTTTTACTTACTCAAACACTATTTAAAAGATTCGAAATAAATACATTGTTCACACTAAAATGTACCCAGAATGCTGCTCCATTATGCCTTAAAAAAGATGTATTGCAGTTTGGCTAAACTGTTTTCAGGAGTGAAAAATGGATTACCTGTTTATTTTAAATATTTTTTATCTAAAATAAACTGGAGGTGTTTGTGTGCTTAGCATAACATGACAGATGGCATTCCAAATAAAAATCAGTGACTTTTATCAATTTGTTGTCTGTTGACATCCTCAAAGTTGTTCTGCTATCTTTGTTTTGATTTTTTGTGAAAATCAAGTCAGCAGATGCTTTCTGTTTATTTTAAATTTTGTATTTAAAATAAACTGGAGTCATTAATTTTACACAGAAAAACGTTAAAAATGCAATTTTTAACTAAAAGTGTACAGTGTACACCAATTCTGTTTAAAATTCAGAGATGTGAAGAGCTTAATGTGGAAATTCTCTGTTCTCCATCATTTTATTTATTAATTTTATTTAATCTGAAAATCAAATAAAAGATGCTTTTTTGAGTGTTATTTTAAATCTCTTCAGTATTTAAAATGAGCATCAATTGTTCGTCTGTACCTCTGTTATTCAAAAATTCTTTATTTAAAATAAACAGGATTTTTTGTTTGTGTACAGAACAATTTTAAAGCTGGTAATTTTCACCATAAAAAATGCTGACTTTATGATGTGTTGAGAGAAAACTCATCTATTAACGTCCAGCAGGGGGCAGCGTCGAGTATGTTATCACGAAGCGACTGAGTTTAAATCAGTACATGGAAAGAAAACAACCTTTTAGGGTTAGTTTTCAGTAAGAACGTGATAATTGCTCGAACCGCGTTCTTGTCAGAGACAAGTTTATGTTGCTAGACAGTGTTGATGGCTTCAGATGAGTGTTTAAGTGTGTGTTCGTGTGTGAACGAGTGTGAACCAGCGAGTGTGACCTGTCACTCAAAGTGCGGCACCTGGAAGTGACGACAAAAATGGGCGGGCCAACGCAGCGTGCGTAGCGCGTCACCAGCTTCTTACGTGAGCGAGGCGGAGCTCGCTACAACATACGTGACGTCAACAAATCAATCACAGCATATGTAGTTCATTCTCCAAGCATAAATGGCGAATGTAGTTTCTTACCTTCGACCAATGTAGCGCCGGAAATGACGACAAAGTGGGCTGGTCGCAACGGCGTGCGACGTGATTGACAGCTCACAACAGCGAATCAGCGTTCGCCACAAGAGTGATTGACAGCACACAACAGCGAATCAGCGTTCGCTACATGAGTGATTGACAGCACACAGTACTCGTTTCATCCAATCACAGCTCATAAACAAACATGTAGACACACGTCTTCTTAACGTTAGCTTGCACAGCAGACCACAACTTCATAGACTCTTAAAAACAACTCAAACGCTACAATTTAACTTCCCAAAATGCTGAAACATGCGGCGCACATCTAGACAGGCCAACTTAGTCACGCTCAGTAACCCAGCACTGCAGCTGTTGAACAAACACGGACTCTCTCGGAGTCACTTCAAGGTCGGTTCCGTCCACGTTAAAGGAGCAGAACTCGGGTTTCACGAACCACTAACCGACACGTTCTAACAGTATATGCTGCTTCGACCTTCTTTAAAATGTAAAATACCACAACAGCAATCTTGTAGATGTTAAATTAGCTTCCAGGCACTATGACTCGGCGGTCATTTCAACAAAGCTCCGTACAGGAGTCTGTGCGAGTGAGCTGGATCGGAACCGAACCAGAACCTCCACAGACTACGGCTGACAAAAACTTCACCTGAATGCTTCCAACAGCGTGTAACAGAGTTGAAACAATAATAATCTCACAGCTTCAAATGATAAAAACATGCAGAATCTGCCTGTCTTGAACACCTCAGCCAAATTATTATCCTCAGAGTTTAAAACTTGGATCCCACTATGCCAACCATGACGTTACAGTTCATGAGAGATTACAGATTTATCAATAAACTTTTAGAAGCCGATACGAGGCCACCAGATGTAAGGGGTTAATGGGGGGTCAGTTTAATACTGACCTCCTTTTTACCTTAATTTACTTATTCAGATTGAATAGTAATTTCACGGATTCTCTTCTTTTTCAGTTTATTCAATATTTCTGTGATCTTTATGATGGATAAATAAACAGAGCCATTAAGTGACAATGGACACGTTAACTTAGTTTGATATGTCAAAGAGACACTATCATTTATTTAAAATAAATCAACTAAATTAACACCATTACACTTGATTGACATGATTTCACTTTCTTTCAATTTAAAACGTCAGCACACTTAAATTCAACACAACAGACATAAATATTGGATGTTAACATATTTAGTCTGAGGGGCATTTCAGCTTAAAATAGTTTCCAGCTTAAGATTGAGAGGGAAAGGGAAAAGGAGGAATAAGAGGTTGGAGAGATTAAGTTATTTATCTCGAGTGTAACCAGAGATGACACTTTCCATCCGACTTCGGCTAAATCCCAGGTACGTTTGTAAACAGCTTTACCTTTTGACGATGCGTCTGATAAAGATATTACCAGCCTCCCAGGTGCACAGAGTCCTTCCGGCCCTCGTACGTCTGAACTGGTCGTTTACTTCCAACGTCTCCTCGGATCCGCGTCAGCCGTCAGAAACATGTGGCAGCTTCTGGCCGACTTCAAGACGAGATGTTTCTCAAAGAAAGTTCATTAGGAACTTTGGAGCTTTTGCTCGGGGAACTGGATGGAGGCGTCCATCAGTTCTAGCTGACAAGTTAGTCTTTGGCTCTTGACCAAGCTTGACCAGCTGCAAGGCAGAGAGCTTTCAGGTCTCTGTCCATTCAAACTCTCTGTCCATTCAAAGACTGAAGCGTTTCCGCACAGTTAGAACTTAAAAAGAGACTTAGAGAGGAGAGAAACTTGTCTCTTTTTCATTGGTCCACTTGTTATCACTATTCAAGGTGAAATTCAGCACAGAGAAGGAAATTGTTTAGGAAAAGTATCTGAGTGAGAGACTTTCAGACGCTAGATGAGAGTTTTAGCTGAAACTCGACAAAAACAATTTCAGTGTAAGTCAGTTTGACATTTTAGCTGAACTTTGACACCTTTTCACTTGCAGAAATGACACATTGATGTTTCACATTTAAAGAATAACAGCATATAACATATATCATGAAAATGACAAAAGTTATTCTTTTGATTACATTAGAATAAAATCAAAGGTAGAAATAGTCTCTTTTGGTGACTATATTCTGATTACAACTAATGGAATGATTTTGTGATAAATGTCTTGCTTTACTGAGAGGTCAGTAAAGATCATCTCTGGACAGTTCAAAAACCTTAATTTGACTCTGGGTAGGTCCACTACAGTGGATTCTATGTCCAGGTGAGTGAATGTTGCAATTTTCAGTATATGTACTTATGTGACAGGTATTTGTAAACCTTCATTAAAACATATTGTACATTTATTCTTCCAGGTTCATTCAGCAGACAATGACATGCCTGGAGCTGCAGAGCTGCTCATCTGGACACCAACAGAACATCTGGAGTTGAACTTTTTTTTTTGACAAAGATTTTACAGAAAAACAGATGAAACACCTCCATAACTTTTACTTCTCAAACATGCTTACAACAACACATCAAGAACTCTGTATGAAGCTGCTTTGGAGAAAATACCAGTCTTAATTGTTGTTTATATTAGTTTTTATTTTTATTAAAAAAATTAAACTCCAAGGCATAATATCACATTCAGACATATTAACTCCATCCATCCATCCATCTTCTTCCTCGTGGTTTTACGTCATGTCACAGGGGCAGCAGCTTTGAGCAGGGAGTGTCCAGACATCTCTTTCCAGAGCAACTTCTTCCATCTCTTCTGGGTGGACTCTTAAGGCCTTCCCAGACCACTCCAGCATGTCCTGGGTCTTCCCTGGGGTCTCCTCCCAGTGTACATGTTAACATACAATAAAATGTACAGACAACAATAAACTAATTATTTTGCGACTAACATATTTGTTTATGTGTTGCTTTGTATGTAATTTTTTCAATAGCAAATTAAATGTTGAAGCTATAAAAAATTAGCTTTTTACAAGTTTATATTTGATGCTATCATATTCAGTTGTACTTCCATTGTCTTCACAAAACGATCAATGAAAGTAACGTGAAAGCTTGTTAAAGTGTAATAACAAATAGTTTTTCAGTTTTCACTTTTTGACGTGATGTTTTCAACAGCTGTACTACATCATCCATTACAAAGTGTTCTGTCTTACTTTCGACAAAGTAAGTCAATACAACTTGATCTACAACAGGCAGACAATGAAACAGGAGCAAATTGTTGTAAACAGGAAACAACTTACACATTTGATGGAGGACATTTTTCAGTAGTTGTGTTCTTCCATCCCTGGATGTGACCACTGACATCAGGCATCACAGGACCACGTTGATGTTGAGACAGCTACTCTAATGGAACTGTTACCATTGGTGTATATAGTTTTAACAGCTTGACATAAAAAATGACCAATTCCAAAATTGCTCTATTGACTGCTGTTAACCAGCTAGTGAAGATGTCATACAGCTGCTACCCAGCTAGTGAAGATGTCATACAGCTGTTAACCAGCTAGTGGAGGTGTCATCCAGCTAGTGAAGATGTCATACAGCTGTTAACCAGCTAGTGGAGGTGTCATACAGCTGTCATCCAGCTAGTGAAGATGTCATACAGCTGTTAACCAGCTAGTGGAGGTGTCATACAGCTGTTAACCAGCTAGTGGAGGTGTCATACAGCTGTCATCCAGCTAGTGAAGATGTCATACAGCTGTCATCCAGCTAGTGAAGATGTCATACAGCTGTTACCCAGCTAGTGAAGATGTCATACAGCTGTTAACCAGCTAGTGGAGGTGTCATACAGCTGTCATCCAGCTAGTGAAGATGTCATACAGCTGTTACCCAGCTAGTGAAGATGTCATACAGCTGTTAACCAGCTAGTGGAGGTGTCATACAGCTGTCATCCAGCTAGTGAAGATGTCATACAGCTGTTAACCAGCTAGTGGAGGTGTCATACAGCTGTTACCCAGCTAGTGAAGATGTCATACAGCTGTTAACCAGCTAGTGAAGGTGTCATACAGCTGTCATCCAGCTAGTGAAGATGTCATACAGCTGTTACCCAGCTAGTGAAGATGTCATACAGCTGTTAACCAGCTAGTGAAGATGTCATACAGCTGTTACCCAGCTAGTGAAGATGTCATACAGCTGTTACCCAGCTAGTGAAGGTGTCATACAGCTGTCATCCAGCTAGTGAAGATGTCATACAGCTGTTACCCAGCTAGTGAAGATGTCATACAGCTGTTAACCCAGCTAGTGGAGGTGTCATACAGCTGTCATCCAGCTAGTGAAGATGTCATACAGCTGTTACCCAGCTAGTGAAGATGTCATACAGCTGTTAACCAGCTAGTGAAGGTGTCATACAGCTGTCATCCAGCTAGTGAAGATGTCATACAGCTGTTACCCAGCTAGTGAAGATGTCATACAGCTGTTAACCAGCTAGTGAAGGTGTCATACAGCTGTTACCCAGCTAGTGAAGATGTCATACAGCTGTTAACCAGCTAGTGGAGGTGTCATACAGCTGTCATCCAGCTAGTGAAGATGTCATACAGCTGTTACCCAGCTAGTGAAGATGTCATACAGCTGTTAACCAGCTAGTGGAGGTGTCATACAGCTGTCATCCAGCTAGTGAAGATGTCATACAGCTGTTAACCAGCTAGTGAAGATGTCATACAGCTGTTAACCAGCTAGTGGAGGTGTCATACAGCTGTCATCCAGCTAGTGAAGATGTCATACAGCTGTTAACCAGCTAGTGAAGATGTCATACAGCTGTTACCCAGCTAGTGAAGATGTCATACAGCTGTTAACCAGCTAGTGAAGGTGTCATACAGCTGTCAACCAGCTAGTGAAGATGTCATACAGCTGTTACCCAGCTAGTGAAGATGTCATACAGCTGTTAACCAGCTAGTGAAGGTGTCATACAGCTGTCACCCAGCTAGTGAAGATGTCATACAGCTGTTAACCAGCTAGTGGAGGTGTCATACAGCTGTCATCCAGCTAGTGAAGATGTCATACAGCTGTTAACCAGCTAGTGAAGATGTCATACAGCTGTTAACCAGCTAGTGGAGGTGTCATACAGCTGTCATCCAGCTAGTGAAGATGTCATACAGCTGTTACCCAGCTAGTGAAGATGTCATACAGCTGTTAACCAGCTAGTGAAGGTGTCATACAGCTGTCATCCAGCTAGTGAAGATGTCATACAGCTGTTACCCAGCTAGTGAAGATGTCATACAGCTGTTAACCAGCTAGTGAAGATGTCATACAGCTGTCAACCAGCTAGTGAAGATGTCATACAGCTGTTACCCAGCTAGTGAAGATGTCATACAGCTGTTAACCAGCTAGTGGAGGTGTCATACAGCTGTCACCCAGCTAGTGAAGATGTCATACAGCTGTTAACCAGCTAGTGGAGGTGTCATACAGCTGTCATCCAGCTAGTGAAGATGTCATACAGCTGTTACCCAGCTAGTGAAGATGTCATACAGCTGTTAACCAGCTAGTGGAGGTGTCATACAGCTGTCATCCAGCTAGTGAAGATGTCATACAGCTGTTACCCAGCTAGTGAAGATGTCATACAGCTGTTAACCAGCTAGTGGAGGTGTCATACAGCTGTCATCCAGCTAGTGAAGATGTCATACAGCTGTTAACCAGCTAGTGGAGGTGTCATACAGCTGTCATCCAGCTAGTGAAGATGTCATACAGCTGTTAACCAGCTAGTGGAGGTGTCATACAGCTGTCATCCAGCTAGTGAAGATGTCATACAGCTGTTAACCAGCTAGTGGAGGTGTCATACAGTGGTTAACCAGCTAGTGGAGGTGTCATACAGCTGTCATCCAGCTAGTGAAGATGTCATACAGCTGTCATCCAGCTAGTGAAGATGTCATACAGCTGTTAACCAGCTAGTGAAGGTGTCATACAGCTGTCATCCAGCTAGTGAAGATGTCATACAGCTGTTAACCAGCTAGTGGAGGTGTCATACAGTGGTTAACCAGCTAGTGGAGGTGTCATACAGCTGTCATCCAGCTAGTGAAGATGTCATACAGCTGTCATCCAGCTAGTGAAGATGTCATACAGTGGTTAACCAGCTAATGAAGATGTCATACAGCTGTTACCCAGCTAGTGAAGATGTCATACAGCTGCTACCCAGCTAGTGAAGATGTCATACAGCTGTTAACCAGCTAGTGGAGGTGTCATAATAAACTGCTAGTTTCTCTGACTGCTCTGAAAACACATCTCTTTAGACTCGCTTATCCTTAACTCTCCTAAATGTATTTTACATTATTTTGTATTTTTTCATTATTCTATATTTCAATTTGTTCCTACTGATGTGTCAACTGTGTTTGTTTTGTTTCTTTAGTTTCTTTTTCAGCTGTTAAACTGAAGAATATACAGATTTCACAGCGGATAGGTGCAGCCGTGGGTTTGTGCTATGCGTATGGCATCTTCACGATACATCCAATCTTCACAGCTATATCCATGCGTTTGTGCTACGCGTATGGCATCTTCATGATACATCCAATCTTCACAGAACACCGGCAGTAAGTCAGGCTCGTTTCCGGTGAGAGTTGGACTCCGCCAAGGTTGCCCTTTGTCACCGATTCTGTTTATAACTTTTATGGACAGAATTTCTAGGCGCAGCCAAGGTGTTGAGAGGATCCGTTTTGGTGGCCTTAGAATCGCTTCTCTGTTTTTTGCAGATGATGTGGTCCTATTGGCTTCATCAGCTCGTGATCTACAGCTTTCGCTGGAGCGGTTTGCAGCTGAATGTGATGCGGCCGGGATGAGGATCAGTTCCTCCAAATCCGAGGCCATGGTCTTGAGCCGGAAAAGGGTAGCGTGCCCTCTCCGGGTCGGGGAGGAGGTCCTTACCCAAGTGGAGGAGTTTAAGTATCTCGGGATCTTGTTCACGAATGAGGGAAAACTGGAGCGTGAGATCGATAGGCGGATAGGTGCAGCGTCCGCAGTGAAGCGGGCGCTGTACCGGTCTGTCGTGGTGAAGAGAGAGCTGAGTCAAAAGGCAAAGCTCTCAATTTACCGATCGATCTACGTTCCCACCCTCATCTATGGTCATGAGCTTTGGGTTATGACCGAAAGAACAAGATCTCGGATACAAGCGGCTGAAATGAGTTTTCTCCGCAGGGTGGCTGGACTCTCCCTTAGAGATAGGGTGAGAAGCTCAGTCATCCGGGAGGGACTCGGAGTAGAGCCGCTGCTTCTCCACATCGAGAGGAGCCAGTTGAGGTGGCTCGGGCATCTGGTTAGGATGCCTCCTGGACGCCTCCCTGGTGAGGTGTTCCGGGCATGTCCCACCGGGAGGAGACCCAGAGGAAGACCCAGGATACGCTGGAGGGACTATGTTTCTCGGCTGGCCTGGGAACGCCTTGGGATTCCCCCAGAGGAGCTGCTCCAAGTGGCTGGGGAGAGGGAAGTCTGGGCCTCCCTACTTAGGCTGCTACCCCCGCGACCCGACCCCGGATAAGCGGAAGAAAATGGATGGATGGATGGATGGATATATTTATGTTATTTGTTGTATTTTATTCTTATAAAATGAATACACTTTATAAAAAAATAAATAAATAAAAGTTTTAATGAATTTCCAAAATTGAAAACTTGTGCAATAGTCCTGATAAATCAGTGTTAACAGTGTGTTCTGGTTATAGTAATGATAAGTTCTAGAGTGCCTCTGGATAGTCATGTTAGTTACATTAATGGATTGTAAGGACGAGGTGACTGACATCTCCAGGTGAGGATGTTACACTTTCATGTGTGCTTAAGCATCCTCAGTTAGAACTGATAGGCAAATCATGTAAGCTTTTCAAAGTCAAAGTCAAAGTCAACTTTATTGTCAGAACTGCAATATGTACAGGACATACATAGGACCGAAATTGCGTTTCTCTCAGTCCCTCGGTGCAACAGTAACCATCTAAACACTAAACACTAAAACATTTAATAAACATAAGCATAAAATAGTAAAAAGTGTAACACTGTCCTGAGTTTTTTCATAATAGTATAAAAGTATGAAAATTTACACCAACACTGAAACACCAAACACCCCTAAAACACCAAACACCCAATGAACATAAGCATAAAATGAAATAATAAAAGTGTAATACTGTCCTGAGTTTTTGCATAGTAGTATAAAAAGTATAAAAAGTATATCTATAAAATAAACTGAAGTTTCTAGCGTTGACATTTGCAAAGAGTGGCACAGCAGCATATAAGTTAATGTACACAGTATATGTATGAGGTAGTTGATGTTGGTATATAGGCAAAGTGGCATATGAAGTAAGGCACATAAGGCACATTTGGCATCCTTAGATAAGGCTAGTCAGAGAATGCTGTATATGTATCTGCAGTAGTGTAGATAAAAGTAGTGTAAATGTAAACAGTAGTAATAAATGTAAAGCAGTAGTAATAAATGTAAACAGTATTAATAAATGTAAACAGTGAATGTAAACAGTAGTATGACTATAGGCAGTAATGTAATACAAACATTAGTGCAAATATGAGAAGTAGTGCAAACTGAATGAGCACATGACCGAGAGTTTAGTGAATAACCCGTTTGATGACACAGAGTCCAGTGTTAAAATCTTTGTGTTGAGTGGTAATGTGTGAGAAAGTTTTTTGTGTTAAGGCAGTTCAAATGGGAGGGGAGGCAGAGCAGGCAGAGTGTTTAGCATTCTGACTGCCTGATGAACAGAGCTGTCTCTCAGTCTGCTGGTTCGAGCCTGGAGACTCCTCAGTCTCCTCCCTGATGGCAGCAGTCTAAAGCGGCTGTGTAGTGGGTGTGTGGGATCACCTGCCATGCAGTGGGCTTTCCGAGTGAGGCGTTTGCTGTGTAAGTCCTGCAGTGAGGGCAAGGAGGTGCCGACGATCTTCTCAGCTGCTTTCACGATGCGCTGGAGGCTCTTGCGGCATGATGCAGTGCATGCACCAAACCACACCGTGATGCAGCTGGTCAGGACACTTTCTATGGCACCCCTGTAGAAGGTGCACATGATGGAGGTTGAAGCTCCAGCCCTTTTCAGCTTGCGGAGAAAGTAGAGGCGCTGGTGAGCCTTCTTGGCCAGTGCTGCAGTGTTCCTGCTCCAGGACAGGTCCTTTGAGACGTGCACTCCCAGGAACTTGGTGCTGTCCACTCTCTCCACTGCGGTGCTGTTGATGGTCAGAGGGGCATGTTGTGCATCCCTCTTCCTGAAGTCCACGACAATCTCCTTTGTCTTCTCCACGTTGAGAGTGAGATTGTTGTGTCCGCACCACAAGGCCAAGCGGCTCACCTCGTTCCTGTAGTCCGTCTCATCGTTGTTGCTGATGAGACCTACCACTGTTGTGTCGTCCGCAAACTTGATGAAGTGGTTGGAGCTGTACGATGGTGTGCAGTCGTGTGTTAGCAGGGTGAATAGAAGGGGGCTCAGCACACATCCTTGTGGGGCCCCTGTGTTCAATGTGATGGTGCTAGATGTGTTACTCCCGATCCGTACTGTCTGTGGTCTCCCGGTCAGGAAGTCTAGCAGCCAGTTACACATTGAGGTGTTCAGCCCCAGACTGTCCAGTTTATGGATGAGCTGTTGGGGGATGATGGTGTTGAATGCCGAGCTGAAGTCGATGAACAGCATTCTAACATAAGAGTCCTTCGTGTCCAGATGTGTGAGAGCTGTGTGGAGGGCAGAGGAGATGGCATCGTCGGTTGAGCGATTAGGTCGGTATGCAAATTGGAAGGGATCCAGGGAGGCAGGGAGGACAGATGTGATGCTTTTCATGACTAGCCGTTCAAAGCACTTCATCAGGATGGGGGTGAGTGCTACTGGGCGATAGTCATTGAGGCATGCGGGCGTTGCCTTCTTTGGGACAGGGATGATGGTGGTGGCTTTGAAACAGGTGGGGACGATGGCCTGGCTCAGTGAGATGTTAAAGATGTCCGTGAAGACCGCTGCGAGTTCCCCTGCACAGTCCTTCAGCACACGACCAGGTATGTTGTCAGGACCAGAGGCCTTCCGGGCATTAATCTTGATAAATAATAATAATAATAATAATTAATTCAATTTATAACGCACTTTTCATTACTGAAAATCTCAAAGTGCTACACATATATTGAATGCTACACACATTCATAAACCGGTGGCAGCAGACTACCATGCAAGGTGCTTTCCAGTCCTACCGGGAATGATCGCCTTACGCTGTCTGAGGACAGCGCCAGCACCTGGCCATCAGGAGAGGGAGGGAATTTATGTGCAGGTGTGCTGTTACTTGCCTCAAACCGAGCAAAGAACTCATTCAGTTCATTCAGCGTAGAGGTTGAGCTGTCACAGGTCTGGGGGGGGGGGTTTGTAGTCTGTGATGGTCTGTATTCCCTGCCACAGACTGCGTGTATCCTTGCTGTCCTTGAAACGGTGAGCTATTTTCCTGGAATACTGCTCCTTGGCCTCTCTGATGCCTCGATCCAGGTTCTTTCTGGCTGCCTTCAGGCCCACCTGATCTCCCGCTTTGAAGGCAGCATTCCTGGCTTTCAGGAGTCTGTGAACCTCAGCTGTCAGCCATGGCTTCTGATTAGCCCGAACAGTGATGGTTTTGAGGTTGGTAACATCATCAATGCACTTGGTGATGTATGAACATACAGTGTCTGAGTACTCCTGGAGACATGTGTTGTTGTTTGTGGTAGCAGCTTCTTTGAACATACCCCAATCTGTGGTGTCAAAACAGTCCTGGAGTGCCTCTGAAGACCCCTCTGGCCACACTCGTATCTGCTTGCGGACTGGTTTTGTGACTTTCACCAGTGGCCTGTATGCGGGCTTTAGCATAACACAGATATGGTCAGAAGCACCAATGTGGGGGAGGGGGAGGGCTCTGTAGGCATTTTTCATGGTTTTTTTTAACTTATAAGGTACATGTGTATTGTGTACAAGCACCTTAAAGGTTCAGTATGCAGTTTCTGTAGAACTGCAGAACTTAGAAATATTTTCAACAGGCAAAGCATTCTGATCCCTCCCCCTCAGAGCCATATATGGCTCTGCCCCCTTGTGGTCTGTTGAATTTCAAATTCAAGCTCTGTTTTTATTGGCTGATTCAAATTCAAGCTCTGTTTTTATTGGCTGGTTACAAACTCTGTTTTTATTGGCTGGAAAATGGCGGGTCACCTTTTCTTTTTAGAAATGCTTATTTACCACCTGGAGAAGCAAGGGGACAATATTTTTTTTTATTTTTTTTCAGAGATTACCTGGCTAACATCAGTCTGTCAGGAGGTAGTGACAGAGTGAAGAAAAATGTTCATAAAAAAAGCTACATACTGAAGCTTTAAAATGTAACTGAATAAGGAGCAGAAGCAAGAAATACATTTCTAGCATGTACTGGAGTTTAATCCTAAGTGTAGCTAAAAGCTTCTTTTTAGTGGGCTCTGCAAAATGGAAGCATCCCAGCTTTGACAAAAATGAAGAACCTTCAGTATCATAAAATAAAAAACTCTAACTCAGATCAGTCTTTGTTGGGTTTGGACACAGGCACGGTGAAGGCTCTAGCAATCATACCTTTGTCAAAGCGTTACAGATGTTAGACACCATTGTCAACCAAATCTTTTTTCTTGTTTTGTTTTCTTGACCACAGGCGCTAAACTCAAAGGCCACAGCTAGACACAGCCCTTGTTAGAATATTTTTTAGGTCCAACAATTTTTTTTTTAAATGTATTTTAACTGAAAAATGTGTGACTGTGCTTCTTGATTTTGTAGATTTCTCATGTGAATTATTCAACTCTGAGGTTGGGAAAAATAAGTTTGAGATGATTTTGATGTGAAAAGGTAGCAAATCATTTTTAAATCTAACCAAAGAAACTTACTGACCTGAGCTAATCTGCATCAAAATGTCTGCTTAAAAGATAATCTTTTTTTAAAAATATGTTCTTTCTTTTTCAGAAGTAAATGTTAGTTGCATGGTGTTAATGTGAGGCCTGGGGGAAAACTACAAATGGCCACCTGTGGTGACGTCATAATGGGAGCGCCAGGCTCAGGGGGCCAGGTGACACTAAAGGCTGAGCTATACTCGCGCATTGGTCCGCTGGCCCTCTGCGCGCGAACTGCGCGCGCACTGAGCCGTGCGGCTTCTGCATTTAGAGTTTTGTCGCTGTGTTTATGGTTGACGCACGGCGGAGCATGGCAAAGTGCTGTTCTTTTACGGGCCAGCAGGTGGCAGTAGCCTCTAAAACCTGTGCATATGTTGCAAGAAAGGGTAGAAGAAGAAATCTACCGTAGAAGAAGAACTGTTTGAAATCACACAACAACAAAAAAAATGCTCCGCTCGCGTGCTGAATAATAAGAACAACAGTTTTTGTGTCTTGCGGTTTTAATGCATGGAGTCAGCGAGGAGGAAGCGATCACGTGACTTTTGGCAAAACAACAAAAGAAAAGTCCAGCTGAGAGATGAAGAAGGTGAATTTAATACATTTGTATCACATAAAAACATTCCTCCATGCGTCGCGATGCCGTCTCCACGACCACAGCGGTGCAGACAGCTGCAGGCTCTGGCGTGAAGGTCCCCACCCGAATTCTGTAGCGCCCACCGCGCGCGCACTAGCCTTGCAGAGTTTCAAAAAAATCAGAGGTGCACGACACGCGCCAAGACGACGCGCGGGGCCTACGCGCAGGGGCGGGGACGGTGAAATTGCGTCACTTTTGGCGCGTGCACCCTCGCGCGCTGTGCGACGCGTCAAGTATAAATCTAGCTTAATTGTAAGGCTGATGGCCAAGCTGGAAGTGAGGGGGAATCTGAAATAAATGAATCACGATGATACAGTTTGAGTGAGGACTCTTTCAATAACACGACATGGTGTCAGGAGCGCTGGAGTCATTGTGAGGCATTAACTCTGTTTGGCTACCGGAGACATGGCTGATGACAATGCACAGAGAGTCGCTTCTGCTGGTCCATGTGCAACGTTTAGCATCCAGCCGCCAGAGTCTTTCGACTTCACAAAGCCGCAAGAGTGGGCCAAGTGGATACAACAATTCGAACGGTTTAATCTGGCAAGTAACTTGAACTCTAGTTCTGAGGAGAACCAAGTTAACATGCTCATTAATTGCATGGGAGACGAGGCAGATGATGTTTTACGGGGATTAGTGTTACCAGATGATCAAAGAAACACGTATCAAGGAGTTTGTGATAGGTTTCAAGCTTTTTTCATCGTCAAGAAGAATGTCATTTATGAACGAGCCAGGTTTAAGTTGCGCAAACAACAGGAACATGGAACCGTAGATGCCTTTGTTACCTCACTGTATGCGCTAGCAGATCATTGCAGTTGTGGGGCGCTGCATGACGAACTGATTCGGGACAGACTGGTGGTGGGTCTGTAGGATGAAAGGTTATCCGAACGTATGCAGCTCGACCCAGATTTGACACTGGAAAAGGCAATTTATGCAGCAGGACAAAGTGAAGAAGTGAAACGGCAGCAATCCTGTCTGCGTAACGATACCAGATCAGATACGGAGAATGGAAAGTATGTCGACAGAGTGTACAAAAGCAATGTTAAGCATAGCAAGACTAAATATCAACCCAAGGTGCACACTACTTCAAATATTAGAAGGGAGATATCTCAGTGTTATAAGTGTGGCAGCTCTCCATTCCATCCCAAACGTGACTGTCCAGCCAATGGGGAAAAATGTAATTTATGTGGGAAGATGGGACACTATAAGAGAATGTGTAGAATGCTCAAGACTGTACATGCTGTCGAAAAAGACGATTATTTGTTTTTAGGTAGCATTACTAATGGAGATGAACCTTGGAAGGTGGATGTTAAAATAAATAACAGAAACATCTAATTCAAGATTGGCACTGGTGCCGATGTTACGGTTCTGCCACATGCCGTATTCAAAGAAATCTACAGAGACAGGAGTCCCCCCATTCTGGAAAAAGCAACCAGGCAACTGCTGGGACCAGGGAGAAATGTCCTGGACATTGTGGAGGTTGCTGAAATGTTTGGTTTGATTTGATTTGATTTATTTATTTATTCATTTTATAAAAACACACAACAATAATACATACAGTAGAAGAAAATAAAAAACAGACATATATAAAATGAAAGGCAACAAAAGAAGAAAAAATCTTATTTTTTCTGCCCCTTATTTTTTCTACCTCTAATTTAGGCAGAACTTCCCCGTGAACTAGTCCTAAAATATGTCTTAACAAAAAGATTCATCCCCTTAAGATTATAACTACTCGTTCTTCTAACAAAATATTTTTGAATATTTGAAGGAAGTGCATTATTTTGTGTTTTATACAAAACTAACAAAATATTATAATCAACTAAATCATAAAACTTCAGCAGTTTCATTTGATAAAACAAAATGCTTGATGGATGATGGAAATTCTTTCTGGTGATAATTCTAATAACTCTCTTCTGTAATATAAAAATAGGCATTGTAATTGATTTACACGCTGTACCCCAGACGTTAACACCATAAATTAAGTGTGGCACAAATAATGTATTATACAACAAATAAAGTGCCTTATCATTTAATAAATCTTTAACTCTGTAAAATATCGCAATAGACTTAGATAGTTTAGTTTTAACTGAACTTATATGTTGTTTCCAGGATAATTTATCATCAATGGTGATACCCAAGAACCTCACCTCATGAACTCTCTGAATCTCAGATCCATCAATTAAAAAAGGTACATCAATCGATTTATTTTTATTACTAAATATCATGTAGCTAGTTTTACCCAAATTCAACGTTAATTTATTAATTTTAAACCAAGTCTGAATTTTATCAAGTTCTGTCATCATCAATTTCAAGGTTTGTTCGATATTGTCACCACTACAAAAAAAAGTGGTGTCATCAGCAAAAAGAATGCACTTCAGGAGTCCTGAGACCTGTACCAAATCATTTATGTATAATAGAAATAATTTTGGTCCTAGTATCGATCCCTGAGGAACTCCACAAGTAATAATGCTGAGCTCAGATTTCATCTCATCCATTTGCTCAAACTGTTTCCTATCACTCAAATATCTACAAACCCATTTCAATGCCAATCCTCTAATACCATATCTATGTAACTTGTCAAGGAGTATATTATGATCAACTGTATCAAATGCTTTTTTTTAATCAACAAAAACACCCACACAATACTGTTTATGATCCATTGCTGTAGTTATTAATTCCATTAACTCCATCAGAGCCATGGATGTTGAATTTCCTGTTCTGAATCCATATTGATTATCTGTGAGAATATTAAAATTTTCAACAAATTGATCCATCCTAATAACAAACAGTTTCTCCAATATCTTTGAAAATTGTGGCAGTAATGATATTGGTCTGTAATTGTTGAACTCAGATTTAGCACCACTTTTAAAAAGAGGTAACACCTTAGCCACTTTCATGCGATCTGGAAATATTCCGGACGAAAAAGACAAATTACATATATATATGTGAAAGGTTCAATTACATAACTCATTATTTTTTCACAAACGTCATGTCCATATCCAACCAGTCCTTAGATTTCTTGTCAGCAAACTTATTTACAATATTCATAATTTCTTCAGAATCAGTTTTCTTCAAGAACATACTGTTTACATTACCCTCAATTAAGTAGTTCACACTTTTGTCAATTTTCGGTATTTTAGCAGCCAGGTCTGTTCCAACATCCACAAAGTATTTATTAAAGCCATTAACAATTTCGTTTTTGTCATTAGTTTCCTTATCATTTATGAGAAAATTTTGTAAACTACTTGTTCTTACAACTTGTTTTTTCACAACACTATTCACAACCTTCCATGTTGCTCTCATATCCCCATTACATTTATTCAATAAGTCACTATAATAATCTTTCTTATGTTTCCTTATTATTCCCACAAGTTTGTTTTTGTACTTCTTATATCTGTCTTCAGCTTCTTTTGTTTTACATTTCAAAAAAATAGAATACAAATAATTTTTCTTTTTACATGCATTTCTCAAACCTTTAGTCATCCATTTTTGATCCATAGATTTCTTCTCAGTATAATTTTTTAGCACACAATTTTTATAATACAATGTCTCCAAAATGTTCATAAAGTCATCGTATGATTTATTTACATCTTCCACGTAAACTTTATCCCAATTTTGATTAGCTAATTCATCACTTAATTTGTCTAGAGCAGTTTTTGATGTATTTATAATATTTCTTTTTCTAGCAATTTTGTTCATTTTACTGTGATATTTTTTGTAGATTGTGAAAACAGGTAAATGATCAATAAGATCAGTCATTAGAATGCCACTAACCACATCCCCATTTAAAGTATTTGTAAAAACATTATCCAGTATTGTTACACAGTGCAATGTAATCCTTGTAGGTTTCAATATCAATGGAAAAATATTTAATGTATGCATTGAATCAACAAAAGTACTAATGTTATTAGAATTTCCTAAACTGCCCAGATCGATATTGAAATCACCACAAATAAACATTGTTTTTGTACAACCCTTTTCTAATACTTCTATGATTTTATCTGTAAATGATTCAATATTAGAATCAGGTGGTCTATAAACGCAACTTATTATAATGTTTTTATCGTTATTATTTATAATTTCTACAGTTATCATTTCAATTTCGTCATCAACTATAGACATTTCATCAATTAGTTTACATTTTATATCACTTTTTACAAAAAGGGCCACCCCACCACCTCTCCTATTAATTCTGTTCCTATTATATAATTTGTAAACTTCGATGTAGGCATTATTTACAGTTTCATTATTAAGCCACGTTTCTGATAATGCTATTATTATAAAAGTTGCTTTTAATTGTTTTAAATAATCCGATATCTTAGAAATGTTTGCATTTAAACTTCTACTATTGAAATGAATTATTGATAGTCCAGGCTTAATTAAACTTAAATCTTGAAACTTGTTATCATCATAATAGTCACAAACATCCACAGTTGGAAAGAATTCCGTTACAATCTCATCAGTGACATTATACATTTTTTGATTAGAATCTTCATTAAACATCATGTCCAAATATGTTCCTTCTACGACCGATACTTCGGTTCATTCACTTAGATTATCCAAATTTATCAAATTCCTTCACATCCTTTATTATTTTGGCGTATTGTCCTTCTTGTGTTATAATCCAAACATTGCCATTTTTTGTCCAAGTCAACACTATTTTCTGTTGTTTTTTTAACAACCTTGTTTCCCTTGCAATATGGCTATTCTTTTTTGTTAAATGTTCATTAATGTAAACTTGAGTTCCACTTAATTTTTTTGTTTGCATTATCACAGTATTCCTAACCTTCCTGCTAATAAATCTAACAACTATAGCTGGTTTGCTCTTGTTAGATTTATTTGGCAAGGTGTAACACGTTGATAAATCGTCTTCGGTAATATTAATGTTTTTATCCTGTAAAAAAGTTACCACTTGTTTTTCCAGGGATTGTAGATCTTGATGCGTCGCATTCTCGGATTTAGGAAAGGACCTGGGTTTAACTTCCAAACCCGATATCAACAAGTTTTCTTGTCTAGCAATCCTCTCCATATCGTCCACTTTATTTACAAGTTCAATGATTGTCTTATCCTTTTTCAATTAATTGAAGTTTGAATTGCTTCACTTCCGCCAATAAGCCAATTAATTAATAATAATAATAATAATGAATTCAATTTATAACGCACTTTTCATTAGTGAAAATCTCAAAGTGCTGCACACATTGAATGCTACATACATTCATACACCGGTAGCGGCAGGCTACCATGCAAGGTGCTTTCCAGTCCTACCGGGAGCAACTCGGGGTTAAGTGTCTTGCCCAACGACACAATGACACATGGTGTGGGGAACCGGGATTCGAACCGCCAACCTTCCGATCGGGGGACGACTGCCATTACCACTACGCCACGGCCACCCCTTGTTCAATCATTAATAATTGTTCATAATTGGAGGATAGCTTGGCTAGTTCTTGTCCCATAAAGTTTATTGAATTTTTAATATCATCCAAAGTATCAAGACTGTGCTCCTCCATGAGTTCTTTCTTCCCTTTCCCTTTATTTCCTTTACTTGCCATTATTCAAAGTACTCACAAACTTAATGTTAGTTGTAAAAGCAGAAGACTAGGTC
This sequence comes from Garcialebias charrua, assembly GCA_038048925.1. Classification (NCBI taxonomy): domain Eukaryota; kingdom Metazoa; phylum Chordata; class Actinopteri; order Cyprinodontiformes; family Rivulidae; genus Garcialebias; species Garcialebias charrua. Next base: position 23,531 of record JBBPBX010035326.1, read on the forward strand.
TCAGTTCTAGTTACTTTTCACCTTGATGATGACTTTCAGTAAATATTGAGCCCTGGTCTGCCAATTCATCACAGTCCGCCGAAGTCCGCCAACATCCGCCGAAGATCACCGAGGTCAGTCCGCCGAAGTCCGCCGAAGATCACCGAGGTCAGGCGAAGTCCACCATTAGCCGAGACGAGGCTCAGCTTCAAGGCTCACTAGCCTACTATAGCCGACAAAATGCGCCGCCAACTCCGCTGAAGACCGCAGAGATCAATACAAGACCGCCGAAGGCCGAGACGAGCATAGATATCTTATATAAAGACTAGATACCCCATGGAATGCTCTCGCCTATTGGAGCCGACGAGATTTCAGGCGGTCATCTTGAAGATGGCCAACGCTCCACTCAGCCTTATATATTTGGCTGACATAATAAAGTATCAGCGCATTTAATCAATCATAACACGCTGAATAGTAATCCTATTGTCACATATTTAAATTTTAGGCATACAGCAATTAAAACTGCATGTATAGGAAGGTATAGTTTAGCATATTTAAATAATTTTGGTGGAATACAATACTTTAATGTATGACATGTTTAGCAAGATACAACCAAAGATGCAATTTATTCACACACACATTATGTATACATATTCAGATACTGTAATTATATATATATATATATATATATATATAATATATATATATATATATATAATATATATA